>JBBPTY010000394.1:0-18940 GCA_038094335.1 Tylopilus aff. striatulus | reverse complement strand
GCCAAGTCCCTCGCCAATCTCGTTGCCGTGTTCATCCTTGGCTATATACACACGGGGAGGAGCGGAGAGGATACTGGTGAGAGCCCTTCCCAAATGATCAATGTCGTGCACACGATAACGCTGGCCCGCAGGAGGCCACTGGAAAGAAAATATCGTCAGTGCATGGTAACGTTCGACTGGCATTCGTCATACTTTGTCGTCCTTGTGGGCCTAGCCTGAAGAGCGCATTCATCTCACCATCCTGATTGATCGTGTCGATAAATTCGGCGACCAAAGCTGTCAGTTCCGGGGTCGCCGCGACAGGAGCAGGAGTGTTTGAGGCGTCAGGAGAGTAACGCTCGACATGGAATCGGAGGAATTCCGCATGAACTTCGAGGCGTGGTTCAAACCCGCCATGGCTAGAGGGTCGTTGAGTGAAAGTGGGCATACGTTGTTGGGTAGTTGGCGCACAAATTAAGTGCGCTTGAGTGAGGACAGTCCTTATACCGAGGATTGGGAAGCCATCTTGGTCCATTATTTGAAAGTCGGCAACGCACTATTAGCAGTTTGACAGGGAACTGGGAAAAATAAGAGGTTCGAACACCCACACTTATGATCCGCGGCCATCACTGAGGGATTGTCTGGTTCTCCCTACCGTGAGACCCCTTCTCCTTCGCAGGTTTCCCCATTGACGGCCAAAAAAATATTAGTCATTTGCCAGTGGGGACATGCAGCACGCTACTGTACACGCGATCGACGGAAGAGCATGGATTAATTATCATTGTAGCGCGAAAGCGTCGCATAGACTTACCTCCTGAGAAATCCCAGAACCAAGACCTCACAACCGTGCGAGACGCCTGAACGAACTGCCGCACGTTGAGCTGCGGAGCCGAGACAATCGAGGGAAGACGGGAGAAATGGGAGTGTCCGAGCATGATCATAATGCTTTAGATACGTGGAACTAGCTGCGACACATCCGGAGAGGAGCCTCGACAATTGGAGTAAGGGGAGAACGACGGTAAGGCGGGTTCGTAATGTTCAAAGAAACGTTCACGGAGCGACAAGGAGGGAAAGCACAGAAGAGACCCAAGAAATAAAAGGGGATAACTGGAAAAGACGGTGCAATCAAACGGCAAGTGGTAAATCCAAATAAGCTCGATTCTGGAAGTGAATATTTGCGACTATTTGTGTCATTCGATGGCTTGATCGATGACCCAGCCGTAGTACAATAATCCGATAGGACCTGGTTCGTATACATGCAAACTTGAATGCGATGCATGATGCGGAGTGTTCCAAATGGTTGCTTCTTCCGAGCAGTCATTTGGGGCACTCACATCTGCTCTCTCGCATCCGCAGCTGAAGTAACCTACTTTGCGCTGTATGTTGTGACCTCCAAGGGCGCTTGGTCTTGGCATGTCAGACATGCAATATCCTTGTGCTTAAAGCCAGTCTGTGACACAGTGAACACGTTCGTACCCACCCGAACACTGGCGAGGTGAGGACCCCGCTCTTGGATCACGTATGGTCGTCACGGCATGGTGCTGACTTCGCGAGTTGCTTCCAGAGGGTATGAAGCAACCCGTCTATGCAGGCTGTCAGTCCCGCGCTACCCCCCACACATCTGGCTGCTGTCACGTTTTCCCAGTCGACATCAGTCACGCAGCCCACGTCCAACGGCTCGCTCAGAGTAGACAACATCGTCGCCATGCAATCAACCTGTCGGTGCGTCAAGTATGCACCGCGTTCGCGGTCGCACTGTGCTATGACGGATGGTATCAATGCCTGGCCTCTGTGGCTCTACCAGGCGTCGTCTAGCATCCAGTAATGAAACTATGATCAAAGTATCACGCTCACGGCGCCGCAAGACTTTCAGCAGGGAGCCGTGTCTTTGATCGTTGTCAGGTTTATGGTCCGGGTGAGGACGATCTTTTTCTAGCGGCATGCATAAGGGTGACTGAAGTATATTCAATGATGATCTGGTCTATAAGCCGATAACGGACTGTGTGAATGCGCAAGTCCAGACTGCCTGGAATTAATTGTGGGTGGTTAGACATGTCATGAATTATAGGGATGGATATAGTGTAGGTAGTTCTGTAGACGTCACAGGAACGAACGAAGGCAAGAGCGATAAGTTCGAAGTGGACAGCGACACGCGAAAGAGAATGAGGGAGGGAAAGCATATAACATAGCTGTAACTCGGTGAAAAGCGAAAGAGGTGGGATCGCGGTTGGGCAGTGCGACGACGTGCTTCTCACAACAACTTTGTATACTTTGGTCCTGGGATTTAAGGACAATTGCTGTCTGCCTCTCCAGGACACCTCTTCATCTTCGACGGCCCAAAAGAGGTGAGTGGTACATGTATCGTGGTCAGAGGGATATGAAGGCAAAAACTGAGCATAGTGTACAATCGCAACAACACGACAATGATGTAGAAATTTGCAGTGGCATGTAGAGCAAAAGGGGTAGCAGCAGCCCCATGTTGAAACGTGTTGAAGGGCGGGGCACAGGCCTTGCGGGAGACCACGGTTTCAGCTCAGCGGTCTCGCCTGTATGCAACCAGAGCTGACAGAATCCATCAGCGCAGCGTATGTAAGGGACTGTGGATTATGCTTACCTTCTGAGAGCCCTAGAACCACCATCCGACAAACAGACGATACGCATGAGCGAACTCCGGGGTAGCGTCAAGACACCCGGTACGCCCGGCTATGATACTAGAGAAAGGTCGAGCTAAGCTATACTGGTAGTCGAACGCGAGGGTCAAGGATTGATGTAAGAGAGTGGCAACTGGCAACGAAACCGGGCATATCTAGAGGCGACTATGTGCTGCGACACCTAGCCGAGTAAACATAGAACAAGAGAGCGCTGTGGAAGCAATATACTAGGAAAGAGATGGTAAGAGGCATCTGGAACCATGAAGCACCGTGAAGAACCCAGATGAACACGGAAGAAAGGTATGAAAGTACCTGGGATACACGACAAAAGCTTTAATCCGCGTTCCCAATAGCCAACTCACTGGGGATCGAAGGCGAGGTGAGGGCGAGGGTCTATGACTGGAAACCGAGAGGTTGTATTGAACCACCCTGCAGCAGAGTGTTCGTGCAGACAAGAGAATGAAAGGTTTCTGTTCAACTCCACAAGTTGCCGTCCCCTGTTCCCACGGGGATTGTGTTGATCACCCGGTACAAGGCCCAGGCCGTGCTCCGTTGCTCATCTTGTATCCGCTGTTATTCAGCTGGATGAGCTCCCAACAGAAGCATGGCGTTCTCTTTTCCGTCCGCGCTTGTCCTATCGGGACACAGACAGCATCGTCGATGACGTGGCTGTCGCCGACGAACCTAATACGGCAACCCCGAGATGGCATCGTTCGACACAGTGCAGGTAGTGGGGTTTTGGGGGTCCGATGACGATACTTCAGTCGAGGGTAGTACCGCAAAGATCCAACCCTGGCTGCCATGGTCACCTCCACTGAATTGATGCGTCGAGAAAGTCCGCGATGGATGCTGCTCGATCGATCGATCGATTCGAAGCCGTCAGCGACTTAAGTCTACTCATTTACAGGCATACGGATTAGGTGGGAATAGATCCAGCATGCTAGCCACAACTGCTTATGCCTGGCGTGCTTGCAACTCATCACCGGTATTGGGTTGATTGTTCTTCCGAGGGCAGGGATAGGAGAGTGAGATCGATCGGTTCCCAGAGATGTCTTGTTGCTGAAACTATCCCTGGCGGCGCGGAAGTGACACAGACTGTCACCGTAGAATTGGCCTGGATGCGCAGTAGCCGTACAGCATGCGCATGGGCGCAGGCTGTTCGTACATAGCCCCCTCATCTCGGGCGCGCAATCGATGGACCCGGTCGACACGTAAGCCTTTCAGATACTCATCTGAATGAGTGCTCAGCATTTATGGCCCAATAGTAAGTTGGAGGTGTCGCCTGGCACGATATGGACACGAGAACATGGCAATTGGCATACCCGATTTGCGTGGTGTACTGTCCGAGACTTCACTAATTTGCTCTGCGGTGAGGGGATGCGTGGGACCGAAGAGTGTGGTGGCTAGGTGACTGCTAGCTCCGGAGAAGCGCATATCCGCTCGCACACGAGGCAAGCAGCGAGATTGTCGCAGTTGATAAGGGACCACTATCCTAAGTTCTTCTGAAGATGCTGCGGTCGAAGACTGCGGAATAATCATTGTGCGTCACAGCGATCTTCGAATCGTATTCTGCTTTCATGCCTATAATCATGCTCCTGTCAAGAGGCTCAGTCATAATCGTTGAAGTTGTTAGTTGGTTCTATCAATGCTTGCCACTGCGAAACCTACTGAGCGTCTCCGAGTGCTCGCGCGTCTGCCAACTCTGAGTCTGAGTGCGTAGGTTCACTCGTGACAATAGCCTTCTTATGTTTCTTTCCACGCCACGAAACACCATCGGAGCTGAAAACACTCGGAAACCTTTCGTTTCAAAATTTTGGTCTAGTCACTGAAGCTACCTCCGAGTTCTGGCGTGATGCAGCGGCCTTCCGTCTTGCTTGTTAGCGGTCCATCCGCATGGCAACCCAAATGAATACTCGTCCGGGCCTATATTCACTCTGCTTGACCAATGATCATTTTCTGTGCGTATATCGTTCTACTGCACGCATATGCTGAAGGGCAAAAAACACCGTTTGTTCAGCTTAAACTAATATTGCACTCTATTCACCATATTATTTTCTAATACATGTTCCAAGGGGGCGGCGATCACCTGCCGCACGATGTCGTGCGCGTATCGTGCGATCCCAGGAGCACCAAGGTTCGTTTTATCGTTCCACCGGCACAGCAAGCGAACCCATTCTCGGTGTCCTGCAGTGTATATAAAGGATGTATAACAGTCACTTTACACAGCTGTGAAAATGTCCCTCCTTTGCACGCTCGCCGTTTCACCATTCTTGATCTTATTCGCGTCTGCACTCTCGAACTCGGGCGCACTCGGTCCCACCGGCCAATTCAATATCACGAACGCAGACATCGCGCCAGATGGGTACAACCGGTCGTGAGTACTCCTTGACAATGAGCTGTGTCTCGAAAAATTCTCATAATGCGCAGGGCAGCGCTCGTCAATGGGGTATTCCCTGGACCGTTGCTCCGGGGAAACAAGGTAATATCATGAAAATGTCCATGGTTGGGAGCTCAACTTCTTTCTAGGGCGATCAGTTCACAATCAAGGTTCTGAACGGACTGACAGATGATACCATGCCTGTGAAAACCAGCATAGTTAGTTACTACACTTTGAACTCGTCGTACAAACTGTGTCCTCACAATTTTCCCAAGCATTTTCACGGCATTGTGCAGAAAAAGTCCAACTGGGCTGACGGTGTCTCGTACGTCACTCAATGTCCAATCCGGCAGGAAGAAACCTTTGTGCATAAGTTCGACGTCTGCGGCCAGACTGGGACGTACTGGTACCACTCGCATTATTCAACCCAGTATTGTGACGGGGTTCGAGGCCCACTGGTGATATATGACCCTGAGGATCCCCTGGCCGATTTGTACGATGTGGACGATGGTGATGTTTTATTCAGCTTCATCTCGGCACCTTTGCTCATGACCACACAGAAGACACCGTCATCACGCTCTCGGACTGGTGAGTATTTCATGTCACACTGGAATTGAGTTTCTAATCTCTGCTAGGTACCATAAATCCTCGACTCTGCTCGGGGAAGTCCACGGAGTGGTGACGGCGAACTCCACCTTGATTAATGGCAAGGGTCGCTATTCCGGTGGGCCATCATCGCCGCTGTCGGTCATCAACGTGAAAAAAGGGCTGCGCTACCGCTTTCGCGTTGTATCCATGTCCTGCGACCCTTCATTCAACTTCACCATCGATGGTCATCGCATGACCATCATCGAGGTTGAAGGGACGGAGGTTCAGCCCATAGAAGTAGACTCAATCCCTATTCATGCCGGTCAACGTTATTCCGTCGTTGTCACAGCGAACCAACCAGTCGGTAATTATTGGATTCGTTCTTTAAGCAGCACCGCGAACGCCACGTTCAACGGCAGTCAACATAAGGCCATCCTCCGATATGATGGCGCCGCAGACGAGGACCCCACGTCCAAGGCTGGCCCATACGACCTCTCCTTCGACGAGAGTGACCTTCATCCACTAATGGATCCTGGTGCCCCCGGAACGCCCGGGATCGGCAAGGCAGACGTGAACCTTGTACTCGCCCCAGGTACCGCCTCCACGGGCAACTATACACTCAACAATGTCTCCTTCTCGAATCCCTCCGTGCCCGTCCTTCTGCAAATTCTCAGTGGCGCTACAGAAGCTTCGCAGCTGCTCCCAAACGGAAGCGTCTATACACTTCCGCCAAACAAGGTTATAGAGATCAGTTTCCCAAATGGCACGGCGGCTACCGGTGGCCCCGTGAGTGCCTCTTCTGCAAGAAATTGTCACACGGTTGACTGAAAGCGCGTTTTCTTACAGCATCCTATACATCTCCATGGTGTGCGTAGTCTCGTTCTTTTGGCTTGTCTGTAGCCCACTTTCTTCCAGCACAATTTCGATGTCGTCAGGGTTGCGGGAAACAGCACGCCGAATTTTGTCAACCCGGTACGGCGCGATGTTGTCTCGTTAGGTAGCAACTCTACAGACAACGTGACAATCCGTTTTGTCACAGACAACCCGGGACCTTGGTTCCTTCATTGGTGAGCCATCGCATCCCAAGGCGCTTGATACGACTACAACCCGAGTTTCACGTATTCTTACCCAGCCACATTGATTGGCACCTCCACCAGTACGTCTACGACAGTCGCACTCAGATTCTCCGGGTCTGATGGTTTTTGTCTAGTGGATTCGCTGTCGTGTTGGCAGAGGCACCCAGTGTCGCGGCCGCTCAAGAATCTGCAGTAATTCCACGTACGTCCGAGTGTTTGCTATGAGCTATGCATTGCGGACATCGACTCACGCCACCATAGAGGATTGGTATCAGTTGTGTCAGGACTAGATGCTAGAGTGTTCACAGAAAGCAACCCATCCGGGTCATCACTGGCATTGGGGTTGCACCAAACGAAAGGTACTCGATTAATGGACTTGTTATGAACTATTCTCACAGTTGTTGTAGAAGCGGATTCAAGGGTTTTACCTGAGCTCTGTGACACTATACATACTCTTCAACGTTCCAAGCTAGTGTGAAAGGTATTGGGATTACCTGCGATGCCAATGTGAGAGTTACCAGAAGAGCGTAGACAAATCACCACAATCAGGAATGGCGCGGCTGCGCGCATGCAAATCCCAAGAGAGTGCCAAGGTTAAAAATGTCACCGCATGAAATCACCCATCCCAACCACTTTATCCCCAACTTGAGCCCCGATTTTCCAAAAAGCGAATCTTACGAACGACAGTGACATGCCCGAGATATATGGGCTTGGCCTTCCTCCATAAGAGATGCCCCAATCGGTGCCTCGCGCGCTGGGGATACGGCGGCAATTGAACAATCAACTAAAATCAGTGTCGACGAATGAGCGAACGAAGAGTAAAGACGGGACAAACCAATCAGCGTCCATACGAAGTTCTACTCCCTTGACCACATCAGGAGACAGTTTGCCTGAAAGTAGTCTCTACCTAAACACCAATAAAGGGGTACGTGAGGCCGGCAGCACGAGCGGTGGGTGACTGGGGAAGATATATGCTGGCTAGGGGTTGAAACCAGCTGCGAAGGTAGGACTTATAAGGGCAACAAAGGAGAGGCAAGGCGCGTGCTCTATGGTGATGCATTGATTGCGATCTGAAGGAGAGTGTAAGAGATACCGCAAGGATGAAAGAAGGGGTCGAGAGTTGACAGGGTCTTTGGGGGCAAGAAAACTTCTAGCGGGGGAACAGTAAGCTGGGGAAGCATAGATGATTGATGAGACAAGTTGGAATTGGGAAGAGCGAGCACCTTTCAGCTTCAGGACGAGGGCGGGAAAATATGAAGGGAAACTGGGCCAAGTGATACTTGTAAGTCCCCTCAAGCCGGCCAGACAACTCTGGGCATAGCATCACCAGTATGTTGCACCCTGTTACCATGTGGACGCCGTGCCGAGTTTCAGGTCGTATGTTTACAAAAACTATGGTTACCCTGTATAATAATATCAGAATAAAGACTCTAGTGATCATCCATAAAGTTCTGAAGATGGAGTCCTTTGTCAACATCCAGAAATATTTTGATTCGAGCAAGTAAACACAATGTCATATTACCCGGGTGAACCAGTCTTGTATCGAGCACCCTCGACGGCCTGTTACTCCCGTGCCACGGTCGGAAGGGTTGCTATGTTGACAGGTGCACAAGACCCAATTTACGATCATCACGTACTCGCTTGTGTAAGAACACATGTGAGTTTTCGCAATATCGGTTGCAGGGTCAGATCGGGACATAATCAAGTAAAGTAGGAGATAACGTCCTGAGGAGAAAGTTGACAAGACGATCAGGGATGCGGAACTGCTGCCAAGGCACACACCTAAAGGTTGCGGACTGATACTGAACCACTCCTTCATTGACGTGAACGTGATTATAATCTCTGCTTCTAATAAAATATATTGAAGAGCTTACCGTGGTGGAATGATACACTGTACAGGGTCAAACGTTGAACGTTGAGATCTGAGATGTGATTCGTGTGAAGTTGACAAGGCCAAGACAAGAACAAGTCTGTAACCCAGATTGACTCGGTTGTCATATGGGTTGATATCCAAAGCTAGCGTATATCGCTGGTGAAATAGCTAAAAATGAGGTGAGTCACTCGGAAACACTCGGAAGACTGACGAAGGCCGATTACGCGCTTTGCTTGGATTATCTGACGAACGATTGAGCAGCGCAGTCTACGACTCCAGTAGAAGACGAACATCGGATACTAGCTAGACGCGGCCACCAGCGGTCTCTGAGATCTACCACAACACCATGGGGTAGTATCGTGCACCATTGCAGACTGGCACTTTTGCAGTACTGCGTAAGACCTCGCTGCCAGCGAGGTATCTGGTCGTGACGGTACTACTACAATGATACGATACAATTTACACAACAAGTGCAGTCAGGTTCACACGGAAGCTCAATGACCACCCAGCACGGTGGCTTGGCAACAACCAACATTTAATTTCTTGCCTTCGTCATTTCCGCACCAACTAACGCCTAGTTGTCGTCTACCGTTGTATCGTCCATAGCTTCGTCCATTGTCCTACGTGTGATGAACGAGCCGTGTGTGGACGTCAAGCCCGTTACGATGAGATACAAGCTTTGCTGGTCGTCCTCCCCGAGAGGGCAGCTCTTGTCCATCTTGAAAGCATGCCACACGAACACAAAACGCGACACGGCGATGGTCGTCAGCGATAGTCCCAAGGCGGTGTGGTACCAGAACACAGCGACGAGACAAGCAAGGAAAATTGCGACGTGCTGCTGGCCACATTCGGCCCAATACGCGAAGCGTCGCAGACCTTGCCGAGGTTCGATGTATCCTATGCGAAAGGTGATGGGCTCTGCGTAGCTTGGGAATAGTATGAGGGCCCCACCGACCGCAGCGCACCACGGCACGAAGAGCAAGACGCGGAGAATTTGGATCAGCATCGCTCTGCATCTCGAAGGGCCTTGCTGGGCTGGTGGACTTGTCCTTCCTACCGTGGGTGTCGGCACGAGATTACTCTGCTGGCGGTCTGAAAAGCTAGGAATGCGAAGACCGCTTCGCCTTTTTTTCGAAGTACCCCTGGCAAAACCAGAGCCAGAAATTGTCCCAAACTTGCGAGTGATCGTCTGAGAATCGTACTGGTGATGGCCGTATCGCGGCTGAGTGCTAAAGGACGACGATAAGGCAGGCCTGCTGAAGCTCACCTGTGACGCACGCACATCTGAGAAGGAGAACCGTCGGTTGGGCAAGCTATAGAAACTCTGACTTCGAGCTTGGTGTCGAAGCGTTTGAGAAATATGAGTCTACATACCTCGTCCGGCTGTGGCTTGACAGACATACGCTTTCCAAACCGTTCTCTCAAGGGGCTTGAGATTAATATGGGGGAAATATCGTCGGGCCTCTGTGATAATGGAACGAGTTCGCTCAGGAACGACGTGGATCAGGTTAAGAAGCTATACTCGCTTTTCTCTTGAATGTGACCAGAGCGTATGCGACTTTCTTGGCCCTTTTCAGTGTCGAAGCGAAATTGTGAGACTTCGCGAAAGTAGTAAGCTTCTCGCGTTGAGCATATTTGGGTCTCTCCGCTAAGACGGATCCACATGTGTGGTTGAGATCAAATGTTTGGGCATCATCCTCTGGCGTCGTCGTTCCAGACGACGATACATACTCTGCCGAATCAAAGTCGGTATCGGATGACGACACTGTGCTTTTCGAGCGGTTGTGTTGTGCCTAGATCCATAACATTAGTAGCGATAGGACCCGTGATTCGAGGAGCATTATCTCACAAGTATGTGTAACGACGACGGCGAAGCACTCTTCATCGACATATCTACGGGGCAGAGATGAGAGTGTGGTATGAGGGGTGATTCAGACGACACGGATCGTTATGTAGACTCCGATATGCCAGTTGAAATCGAAATTGGACGGTGTAGATGCTGAGCTGCAACACAGAACCGGGCCCGATCAAAACTCTTTAGCGAGTGGAAGGCTACAGCCTGTTACATAATGGTGCTCGACAGACTGTTCGACAGACTATGGACTTATCAGCTAATCCACACCGTGTCATATGGATAACCATCGTCGGTAAAGTGCTTCGGCTAGTGGGATTGCACCAGTCGTGACGTAGATCAGTGAGAGGTTGTAGGCTGCTTCCCGAGCGACGGAGGCGTCCTAAAGAGTCATCGTATATTAGAGAATATCAGTCGCAGTACATTCCAGCTCACATCATCCTCTCGTCTCTCGACAAGTTGTAGTACCTTTTCATAATGCGTTATCGCAAGAGTGTGCAACCCTAAGGATGACCACATGTGAGGCCAATCTCAGATGCAAAATAATACTGCTGAAGCGTACCTAGCTGCTGGAACGCCCTGCCAAAATTAAATTCGACCTCAGGCAGAACTTGCTCTCCGCTTTGTCTCCGAGCTGCTCTGTACTGCGACAGACATGCCATCCCCTTGAAGCCTCGCTTGCGTAAGAGTACGACAGGCTGGCGGTGGGAAACGTACCTGAGCGATTAGCTGATTACGATTGTCCGCCTGGCGTTGCATGGCCCTGCCCAGGGACGCAAGAGCAAGACACAAGCATATGATTGGATCTTCCTGACAATAGTCATATCCATGCAGTAAATAGACTGACTGACGCATCAGCTTGTGGTAATCATTTCTAGATGGGCCTTACATATCGCACTCTGGTAACTCTTGGCCGCAAGGCACAGTTGCCCGTACACTGTGACGGGAACAGGGTTATTCCTCGTTGGCATCCATAATGGTTTCTTATCACTGGCAGGTGGGAGCTCGGTTGCGTCGCCGGGATCTTCCCCCTCATCCTCAGGTGCGTCGCCACCTTTAATGGTTTCATCATCGCCAGCCGATTTCATAGTCCCTAGGTGATACCGTTGGCTGGAGTTATTCCACTTTAAGAGTTCTGGCGTCTTGACGGCACCATCGCTCAATCGAACCTCCCTGAGCATGTGTTTCTGTAGTGTGGAACTGATAAACGAATCGGTAGGCCGCAGGCCACTGGCCAGTGTAGATAAAAGCAGCCGTAACGGTTCATTGTTGAATTGATAGACATTGATCAATTTGCGACATTGCTCCACGACGATTGTATAATTCTTAACGGCCATTGCACATGCTATTGATAAGAGTTGAGTGAGCATTCAAGAGAAAGGTTTATATTTGCATACTGATAATTGCAAGCCGGATGGTGACTTGGTTCTCTTTGCTTCGGTAACCGTTGGATAATAGGATGTGCCGCAACACTTCATCGGCAAGTTCGTGCTCTCCTCGCTTTGTTAATATGAACGTGTACTGCGCGATAAGGGGAGCTTAATAGGTCTTCAGAGGCAGGAAATCAGGGAATCGCCCCACCTGCATAAACAGTCTCAGCCAATTTTGGAAGGATACGCCACGGAACGAGTCGACCCTTTCTGACTGCTGGCTATCATTTCTTGACTTGCGTAGATGTTTGTCTCGCTCTAGTTAGATCAGTCAGGAAAGATCTCGTGATAGAGCGTGGGGCAAACCTATGAGCTCTAATCTCGATGCCATTCTTTCTTCCAGTGTTTCATTCTGGCGCTGCTGTCGGCGTCTAGGGAACATACCCCGGAAATCGTTGTGCTGTCAAGCATTCAGCAGGCAAAGCTATGTAAAGGGTTGTGACAACACGCACCCTGCTCGTCAGGAACAGATTCCGTGTTTCCCTGAACATCTCTACAAGTTTCTCGGCTTCTAGCATCCACTCCCTCACGACTTCGTCGTCAAGTTCCGCATTCAAAATACTTGGCCACAGCTCTTCGACCCGTCTGTACCCGAGTAGGGCTTCTTTCTCACGTTGTTCCTCGAGGGCCATCAAATCTGCCAGGGTAAGCCTGCCACTTTTAGTGGAAGCTCTTCCCCTCGATCGAGCATGCGACTTCTCATCAAACAAGGAAGCACCGACCTGGGAAATCGAGGGTGCACCGGGAGATATCGGCCCATCTATTTGCCCTGCGCGACGTTTCCTAGCGTCAATGACTAGAGGCAGTGCTACATTGGTCAAATGTCCTGAGTCAGTAAAGAAAACAAGTACCTTGATAGACTAATTCAAGCGCTTTCCGGGGTTCATCCATGATCTCATAAAGCTCTGCGAGCTTCATCTTGGAATCGGTATTCGAAGGGTCTGCATCGATGACTTGAAATTTTAGGTTAAAATCTCGTAGTGCCGCAATGCCTGTCAATAACCACCTTGTTTATAAACGTCAGCTGCTTCGCGTATGTCACCTTGCATTCTACGGCAGGTGGCGACTTGCAATAGAATGTATAGGCTGCTGGTCTGTGGGAGTATCTTCAGAACTATCACGATGAGTGTCAATAATCCCTCGCACCGCGGGATCGGAACCAAGGGTCTCATAGATAGGTACCGCCCCGGAATACATCTCCAGCTCAAAATACGCATCCGCGATCTCAGAAAACAAAGCAGCATAATCTAATGGGTCCTCCGACAAGACAATATTAGCATGCATCTGGGGCGATATATGTTTTTAGTGTGCATCGACTCTCTGAAGTATTCACCCACCTTGCCTTCATCTGTGTCACCCATCTTGATCCGAGCAACAGCGAGTCGGTGACGGGCGTTTATATCCAGAAGGTAATGCCCAGGTTGAACGTCTCCTGCCCGTTGCACAAGTTCTGTGCCATCTTCGCCAGTCAAGTCATACTCCCGGTCGTCTTCGCAAACATCCCAGAATTTCTGGGCTGCCCGGCCTTGAAGCCACCGACATCCTTTTCGGATCGTATCTATGGCCCGTTCATATTCATGCATGGTATTATAAAGATCTGCGAGAACGAGTAGTTCGATGAAGCCAAATCTCGCTTGTTCCTGTTGCGTGGCGATGGCAGGATCGAGAGCAAGACCAAGAGGGCTCAAAGTTTGATTGAATTCAAAGGCATCCTGATATAGGGTCGCACAGAGAGCAAAATCGGTAAGCTCAATGAGAATCGGACGAAGCTCAGTGAGCACAGTGATGTCGTGTGGGAAACGCTTGAGGATGGCCAACATAGAATGTCGAGCCTTTGGGTTAAGAGTGTGACGAGTCCCGGCGAGTATAATTGATGAATATGCTTACTGTTCGGAGATCATGCATATCCTTAGCAAGACTCGCTCGATCCCAAAGCGCGTCCACATTTTCAGGAGCCAGGTTATACAATTTCGTATAACAATACAGTGCTTGCTGATTGTACCCCAGGTCCCTGGCAATGCTTTCAGCCCTAATTCCTTCGTTAGATCTAGATGTTACCTAGATTGTCTTGCCAAGCTTTCCCATTCCTCTGCGTCGCGTCTAAGATGGGCGGCCATAATACGGAGTTGCAGAGCCTTCTGTGGTTCACTCTTATCTTCGTAGCACTGTGCAAGGACTGTCCAAGCGGGGATGGCGCGTGGTTCAATGCGAATGACTTCTTGCATCACTCGAATTGCTTCGCTGAGGTTGTTATCGATGTAGGCCTGATTACCCTCTCCTATCAAATTCCGAACTTGATGTGAGAGTATAGGTCCAGCTCTACATTCACGCTATAAGACCATCGGTGAGGGATCACTTCAAATAATACAGCAGAAACGATTTTACTTGCTTTCTTTTCCTCTTCCCTATACCGGAGGCCTCACGTAAATCATCCCGAAACTGGGCGTCCTGGTCTTCAAGCCGGATATCCCATTCTCGCTGTAGCAGCCCCGTACTTGAAATGTCGTCTGCTGTTCGGATATTTCGCACGAGGCGCCTGTTACAAGTATTAGAAAGGCCATATACACCGTATATTTTGACGAGCGAACTCGAAATCCGCATCATCCGTATCCCCGGATGCGCTGGCCCGGGTATCCAGTCCCGGAGCCTCGCCTTCAGAAAGTTCAGATTGAGAGTCCCCATCCTCCGTGTCAATGAGGTCCGAGCTTGAACTAAAGGGGCTCCTCAAAGCGTCATCGTCTGGAAAGAGGCTCGATCGTTGAAGGGAGCGCCATCATGACTGGTTTGCTCACAAATATCCTGCATCACGAAGTATCGATACCTGAACGTGACAGTAATAGGTGAGTGAGTTCATGTTAGAATCGGATTACATACGCTTTTTAGCTTATATAAGCTAGTACATACCTCGCACTCGTACCTTAGGTTTACATATGGAATCCAACACCAGGCTGCCCCTAAGCTTGTTGAGCACCATCATTCAGAATCATATACCTTGTCTTCCGAGTGGCTAATCCAACCATTCAGCTTCATATCGTGAGTCGTTGTAACTCCCCTCAGATTTCCACATGTTACTCTAGTTGCCTAGGATGTTTTGGGACATTGCTACTCTACCATCAGCTCCCGTGGCAAGCACGCCATTACTAGGTATTTCGAATACATCATAGCACCCAGAATGTAACGCTGATTTTGGCTGCGGACGTGTCTTCTCTTGCTGCACTGCGCCGCCGTGTTGCGGACAACTCGACGTTTCCCTAACAGTCACGGTTGTTGCGATGTTTTACGTTATCGCAAAGGCCAAGACGATTCGATATCCTAAATTTCGTTTGCTCAGACTCACTCATCAGTGGCCACCTCCCCAAGGTTTATGATCCGAATGTGAGATTGTTTCGATCTTGGTTTGACGTAAGTAGCAAGCGGCAGCCCCATGGGTCACTCCCAATACTGTACCACCTTCATGAACCTGATTGCCACGGTAAACCTTTGCGGGGAACTCCAGGCTATGTAAGAGTGAGCGATTGAGCTTTGCATTGCCATTACGGTGAGAACGTGCTGTGACCTTCCCACCACTCCGATGACAGTTTCTCTCAGGATCAGCCCCGTCACTCCCATACACTGCTTCTTTCAGCATATGATCTGTATGATGTGAGTAAGTGGTGATGAATAATATTGGACATATCGTCAGGTCTCCCTGAAGAAACTCGTGCTATCCGATAAGGCACGTACCCTAGGCAACTGAGCGAAATCCTCAAGTACTCCTCATAGAATTTGCATCATTCCTGCACAATGTTAGTACTAGACGCGGATGACGACTCAGGTCCAGGCTCTTCCTTTGATCACGACTCTGATGATCCACAGCCCTGGACTCGTACAGTACAAGGTGAGTTACCAGGTCAAGTTCATCTCTCCCGTTTGAACTAACATGTGGCCCAAGTCCCCGCAACTATAGTTCATGCTTTAGCCATTCTTGCTACAATTTTCCGACTTCTATACCGCAAACATTTGTCTAGGTTTTCATGGGAAGACACATGGGCAACCCTGGCCCTTGTAAGCGACTTCGGGTGCTTGGCTAGCATATGGATTCAAGTACCTCCGAATACCTGTGAGTGCTCCTGCTACGCCGCTGCCGCGTGGCTGAAACAGGTTTTTTTGTTAGCAAATACACTGTCTTTTCCAAATCACGTGTCGAATTGGCTCCTCTCGCTGACGATCACCTCCGTTCTGTGGTAAGAACTACAAGGAGATTATCAGCCAGCTTCCTACCATTTGATCATAGGTTCGCCCGAATGAGTATTCTTTCTTCAATCGTTCGAATAGCAAATCCGACACGAAAACTCCGAGTGGTCGTGTACTGCATTGGTGCTATGTTCTTGGCCATGGATGCTGGATTGCTAGCGCAAAAAATATACATCTGCATAACAAACTTATGCAGGTTCACATCTCCCGTAGCGATCGCACAGCTCGTCAGTGAGTGATCTTCACTTGGATGGACTTGGTCAGCTTGAAACTGACCTAGCCGTTGAAACCCACCAGCGGATGTCATCGCAGATACCATCCTCGTCATCGTACCTATACGGCTCTTACGAGACCTGAATCTTAGCCGAGGTCGTCGCGTCCTCATCATCTCTACCTTTTCCGCTTCCATACTCATCACTGGAGTTACCATTCTTCATTCTGTCCTCCTTTTCCAGGAGGCCACAAATGCGACGATCATCATTGGCCATGTGAAGGTGAGAGGCCTCTGCATGCTCTAGAAGATTCCCGTTGTATAATCCGCCGTTGCCTATGTTAGGCTGCACTCGCGTTATTCGTGTGCAATGCGCTCATCCTAGTCATGTTCGCCTACCGCCTCCTTCAGAAGACTGCTTTCGATCCAGAGCTCTCTGCGAGCCAAGGCTCCGCTGTGATTGACAGCAATGCCGTACAATTCACTAGTATTATCGAGCCCCCGAGCAAACTTAGCTCTGGCGTTCATCCTGTGATGTCCGTTATACACAGTAAAGATGTCATCTGCGTCAAGGCGTCTACATCGAACGCGCCACTGGCAGGTGGATTATTAAACCCATGCCACACGGGGCGAGTTGCGGCGCTTAAAGGTTCTGACGGTTGAATATTCGATCGCCATGCGTGTATTTATTCAACGGAGGACCTCGTGATGCATTAATGAGTGGTCGTGGGCATATTTCCTACTATTTTCTGGACTCCTGTCAGCTGTTCCCTTGATCTTGGCTCCTACGGAAATGTCAAGAATTACAATTCAGCGCGAAAGTTCGTGTAACAACGGTTCAATATATGTACTCTACCTTTGATATAGTTATTAAAATCTGTAGCCAAGATGGTCTGCAAGCAGGTCACTCGTACGACGCAACAGTCCTACAGTAGCTCTCAACCTACCTTGGTGTGTTGGGGAGCGGATAATATCTTCCCATAAGTATTGCAGAATTCAAAGTTGTATTTGTTCTAGTGGTACCCCTGATGACCGTCAGTTCTTGGTATCCGCAATACATTGGACCTCTTGCTTATGTAGTCGGTTTCCATCCTGTCGATGATGTTAAATAGTCTGTCCAGCCTCCGGGAAAACATCTCTGAATTAGAGGTACTAGTCTTTCTCCCCAAGATTGCAGCTTTGTGAGGCTGCGAAATTTCATCGAGGATGATGCGCGCGGTCAGGATAGAAATAAAGACGACATCAAGGAAGGCAATCGACCTCCCGACGGACAGAGAAGTCCCAGCAAAAGCCAGGAGTCTCCCAAAATCCAAATGTAAGCCAAGGATTAGGCTAACGGCCGATATAGTGCATCCCCGTGGTGAGCTCGACCTGACTCGCTTCAGCACGGGGACGACGAAGCGTTCGACTCAGCATGCTACTGTGAATTGTCGGCGAAACCCACGAGTTGGCCTGGCTCTCACGGTCATTTCCGAAGACTTGACAAAGAGGCTGACTGAACTCACGTATGTTTCTGGTGACTGGGACAGACTCCAGCCCGTAAACTTCCGGCGACTGCGTGCTTCCGACATTCCGATTTCCCACGGTTTCACGGACAAGTGTGAACAAGATACAATCTTGGAAAACAACCACCGAACCATCTACAGTACAATAAGTAGAATATGCACGAAGTCCCCAGGACCCCGTCCAAGGAATAATAAGTTGAGGTTCATGGCTGACCCGTGTGTCATGTTCAAACGGGCGCAGTGCTCGTTAAGCCTCGTTCCTCCACTCTAGTCCCATGATCAAGGCAAGTTACGCATAGGCGTATCTCCATAGTAGGTTGCACGGCGGTCCCATCGTCCGTGCATTGGCTCACGGAATGCCTTGTTGGCAATCGCGAACAAGAGTGAGGTCACAAGCAATGCAAACACAACGAGCCAGCTAAGCCATGCAAAGGCGAGCATTGCAGTAAGAGCTCGGCACTCCCAGAAGTACCAGCACGAGGAGAGGTTTCCCCAGTGAACATTGTTTTCTGGAGGATTGCTGGTGCTCTAATAGATTGAAGTGTTAGCAATCGCGATGACGAGCACTAGAATATGAGGTCCACTGACGGTGGCAACGGCGGCACCAACTAGCCAGAGTAAGAAGAATACAAATAGGCCAACGAGCTCCGCCGTGAAGGAGCTAAAGAATCGATGCTCGTGCCTGCCATGGATCGTACGAGCGCTGATAACAAATTCATGCACAGGAAGAACTCTGAAACAGGGGAAGTCTTACACAATTATTGCCCACGCCATTGTGAGGATACTCGTCACCAAGAGTTCGAGAACCACAGGGTCTATGACATGCGGTTAGTGGCAGAAAAACTCGACGAGACTGGAATCGTACCATAGAACGGAATTCCATAATTCGTGGGATCGACCGGAGGCAAGTGAGTGGTGTAGTGGAGCCTCACCCCAGACAACCCCAACGTCACGACTGCGAAGAGGAACTTGGTTCCAAGTTGAATATCTCGCCTCCGACAGGACAAATAACGAACATACCAAGATACAATACAGAGCAAAACGTATGGGATGAATCATAGTAGTCACCGAGGAGGAAGTAATGGGGTGAGTGTAACGATGCGGTTGCAAGATCAGCCCAGGGTTATATGTAGTATTCGGACCGCAACACGAGGCAGCTGTGCAC
>JBBPTY010000393.1:0-18942 GCA_038094335.1 Tylopilus aff. striatulus | reverse complement strand
AGGAGTGTCTGCAAGTAGACCGGTGTATCCGAGTCCATCAGATGTTTCGAGACTTGAATTGGGGGGGGGGGGCATGTCAGTCGCGCGCAGTGTGTTCGCCGGATAAAAGACTCAAACCGAAGGGCTGGCAGGCCGCTGCTAACTCGCAACCGACTTTGAAGACGAAACTGGAGAAAAAGGTCGGTACAGTATCAACGCTCGAACAGAAATCAGTGACCTACTTGCCCAGGTCCTTGAACGCTGCTTCGAAACCTTCGACACCCTTTTCGTCAGGGCCTGGCCCTGCATGCAACAATGGTCAACTTCGGAGTACACGATGGACGCTGCGTTCACCGAGCACTACTCACATATATTGCTGCGGTAATATTCGGGGTACCGTTCCTTGAGCTCGGGAGAGACATTAGGGACATCGATGGTAGGATTTGCATAGTACGATCCTTTCAGCGTGTCTTGATCACAAGATTCAACATCGTCGACGCGCAGACGGCTGCCACAGTGGCAAAATAGGGTTACCTGGCTTTCCGTTCATGATTTCCTGGGGTTCTTTGGTGATTGTGACCCGGCGATAACAAACGGATCTCTAACCTTTCCGTGTGACCACCCGAAGCTATCACGAATCGTGGTGGTCAGCCTACTGCTCTGGGGGATCGGATGAGCCTCGGTGACATACCTATACAAACTCCCGGGATCGCTGTAGCGTTCCTTGGTCTCCTCTGGTAGGTGGGCAAACTTGTAGGCATATTTGAGCAAGGTCTCTCGGTAGGCCGTGTAGAAGTCGGGTAGATCCTTTACGAGGATAAGGCCCAGAGCCTGTGAATGGGATCCGAAAGCCTGTCCTAGATGGATGTTGCAGCGAGAGGCTCAGCGTGATTATCAGGATCGAATGACCTACCTATGGATTCTTCTAGGGACAAGGGCGACGAGACGAGTGTAGGATATGATATGGATATCACTTTTGTAGCGTCCATCACGGTCGATGTGTTAAGGTGCGGTCAGCTAGCGAATTGTAATGACCTGGCCAGGTGGTAGTACTGGTAGTAGTACAGCTGGTACGGTACTAGCGTGTGAGTGTGGCGTTATAAAGCTGGTGAATTGAGTCTGAGTCCTATCAGTAAGTTCGTCTAGTCTCGTAACTGGGTCACTGCATTGGCCTGTCCAAAGTGAACGAACGCCGAGCTGGCGCAAGTATACTAGCCGGTCGAATGCATAGATTAGGTCGTCAAATCCCCCAACTTCTCCGAACCTTCCATCATGTTCGTCTGGGTCAACGCATGCCTAAGCGTTGACCCAGTATCGTCAATCGAGTGTAAGAAACGCAAAATTTCTCGGGAGAGCTGCCAGTCTTGGGCATCAATCGAACTTTGCAAGAGTCGAATGGCGTCCTTGTTGTTCTCCTCGCGTTGCTCGAGATTGTGTAGCACAAGCAAATATGACCCCGCTGTCTTAAGTCGACCAGAATTAAGGCATACCTAACCAAAGCTGTCATTTAGCAATAGTCGACCACCACCACGTGAGACGCACCTCGAACAAACTCTTCGGGTTGCCAACAATATCAAAGAGCCGCCTCCATCTCGTCATTTCTGTTTTCCGAGCGCAGCCGACCACGACATCTAATGCAACATCAAAGTGGTCAAGGAACTCTATCACAGCGGGTAAGCTTTTGGAGGCTGGCGTCGAGCCATTCTCATCAGACTCAGACTCGGATGGCGGCAGCGACTCTACTACGGTATGCAGAAGGATTTCGAGAGCATGAGCAAAAAACACGAGATGTTGGTAGTTGGTAGCGAGCTGAACAGCTTCCCGTATTTGCCCAGATTCCAGGTAGTGTCGCAAAACATGGTGAAGGAAGAGATGAGACTACAGAGACCATCAGTTATTGACAACAGACCAGCGATAAACACGTACACTAGTTGTATGTCTGAACATCACAAACGGCAGGTTTATTCGAGAGACGGACTCGTGCTCGGCGCCAATTATGATCCCCTTGTCCATAAGCACAGCTGCGGAAAGCTATCGGCTTTGGTAGACAAAGACCGAAACAAATGAACTTACACAGAGGGTAAAAGTCCAATGAGATATTCACGCTCTCCTTCACACTCTGGGGCGCTTCCTCGGTGGATGCGGGTGATTCAATAGCGAGGGCATTAAGCCAAACCCGTATGCCCTGGCCGTCATAGCCCCAAAGGGAGTTCTCCAGTACCCCGATACCACGAAGGTGTATCCAACAGAATTCAATGCGGTCCGCGAAGATTTGCATATCATATTTCACTTCCTGATTACCCGACTATGACCAACCCCAGATGCATAAAATATTCATTTGGGTAATAGGATAGCTTACCTTCCTCGGTCGAAGTAACACCAGTTGCCCTCCAACCATCATGAGGACAGTAGCTACCGCAAGGTCATCGACAGGATCCCCAAGTTCTATGCAGCATCAATAAGGATGCCTTCCTGCAAATCAAGAAACACTCACGTTTCTGGGCATTAGGAATCATCCAGCTTAATACTCTGACTGCGGAAGGCACCGCAATTATGCCATTGAAAGTGATGCTCCCACACAAATGTAATTTGATCGAATCCGTAGTCGGAATGATCAAGTAATGACTCAACATGTTTTCTGCAGTGTAGACCAACAGTGAGTTGTCAACCAAAGATAAAATGATGACGGGAGAAGCGACTATTTCTAGGTGGAGGACGTTCTGGTTGTTTAGATCCGAGTCCCGAGAGTATAAGCGTATCTGTCTGACATATTAACATATCATGCTTGCAAGCCGGCTTCGTACAAACCTGGTATGATTTCGACAATTCGACTGCCGCAATAAGGACATGGTGAAACCACAGCAGGCCCCCTTTTACCGTAAATGCCTGCTCCTGAGCTACGTTGGAGAAGAGTTTCCATCGACCGGACGTTGAACTGTAATGAATCAATCCACGACGACCAGCAACGGCCACCAAACGCCCATCGTTACTGAGTGCGGAATATCTGATTGGCCAGTTTGATGCTAGATAGGGTTGAGGAATCTGCAAATAGACCAAGACGGTAAGGTGTGATGAACAAGCAAGACAGCCAGATCTGTTATCTCGCCTTAATATGCTGCCAAACGTCGGACTCCGGATTTATAATACTCATGTCTGGTTGATCTGCTCCACGGTATATGAGTGCACGGTCGTCCATTTGGAGGAAGGCATAGCGAGTGTTGTCCTAATCGAAATCAGCGACTTGTTTTATGGCAGAAGAAATCACGAACTGGGGAATGTTGGCATGTTGTTGCACTCTTCGCAAATGGAAGGATAAACATTTGTACATCCAGTTCTATGAAGCCCGTGTCAAATCTGAATGCGTATATAGAATAGAAACTCACTGCTGGAACTTGGCTGGGCAAGCACTAGCAGCTCGAAATTACCTGGTGCCCAAAACTACCCCGTCGTTCTCAGTCCTGAATTGACAAGAGCCTCTCCGCGGCGATGACGGCTCACCAGATCTTTGACACCATTCATGAATGCATCCCGGAACTTTGCAGTATCAACGTCGTCAACACCAAACCCCGAGGCGAGACATCGTCCTCCGATACTGAAGACTGCCCACCCATGCTCCCAGCCCACTGCAAGGACATAGCCATCCGAGCTCCATTCCATAGTAGATACTTGTCCAAGTGGGTGATTAGATGGATTCGGGATGTCTATAATCTGGGGCGTTGGTGCACGACACTCTGGCGTTGGGAATGCGGTGAACTCGATGGAACCGCTGAAAAGTTGGGATGGTAAGTTTCGCATAGTGGTCGTGACACGAACACACCTATACGTCCCGACAGCGACCAAAGAAAATCGGGCATTGACAGCAACCTCCAGAGCTCGACGTGGCTCCTTGTAGACAGGGCTGCTGTTGCCAGCCCCATCACTCTCGACGTATCGAGACTTTTGTACCCACCGAGGAACTTCGAAATTGTGAATGCAAGTCCCCTGCCAGCGAGGTTCGCTCTGTAACGAGTCTGAGCTGACCGAAAGTGCCAGCGAATCTTGGTCTTGAGTTTTTTCACTCGTGGCGACTTTGAGATCCTTTGAGTGAAGGGTATCTTGAGCATAGAAACAACACCGAGGACTAGATTCACGCTCACACCACCACCAGCATCGCCTTCACTATTTAGAGGAACAACAGTCCCCTCGGCTTGTGAGTTCTCTTCCAGTTGCACAAAGTAGGCTCTTCCGTCCGAGGTGATCCAGGTTTCTACTCCGGAACTTGAGTACATGATCTTTGCAACCGAGACTACCAATGCGAATCAACCTCGGACACGCTATGACGATACCAGCCAAAGTGTTGCACGTACCATCGCTGTCTACCAACCACGGTAGCTCGTGGTCACTCAAGACCCAGGTATCGTAACCGAACAGAGACCTTCGAGAACTGTCGCTGTCAACATCCGCGTCGTCGTATGAAGGCCATGGGATGCGTTGTATCGCTGGTGGAGAGATCGTGGAGAACGCCAGATGGTGTTTACGTGGCGAAACACTGTTGGATGAAAGAGAGTGATTCGGTGAACTGTACCCTGCAACAAAGAATAGTTACCTGACAATCTGTCCCTCCGCACGTATGACGCCTTCAAAAGCGAGGCTGAGTGATTGTAGCGGCAGTCCCTCCCCTGGGCCAGCAAGGAAGATGCGCTGGGCACCTGGTGGGGTGTCTGGCGGCTGATACACTGCAGCGTCGGGTATGCAGTGGACCGTGACCAAGACGAGATATGAGAAGGTCGTCTGAAAGGTAGGCTGATGAAGCAGGGCAAAGCGCCGGCACAACGGAACACACCTGTATGACGATCCTGTTTCCGTCCGGAGACCACGTCACGGCGACATTATCGCCATGTTCGGTGAGAGATGTTTCGGACCTCGCTAGATGTGCCAAAGGCGCTGGTGGCTGTTGGTTACGATCAGCGATTGCGCACGCTAGCATGAGTGTTGAACACACCCGGACCCGCCAGACGGTGATGGAGTGTCGAGTGATGGCGCAAAAGAGGGACTTGCGAGGACTGGGTTCCAAGGCGAGTATGTTATCGAGCGGTACATGTGGTAGTGCGGGGATGCTTGACAACTGCCTGGCTGCGGACGTCGGAAAGTACATGCCGCTGATAGAGCGGGACGCGAGGATACCGTGTCACACTTGACAGTAGGCGACGTTGCTTCTAGCCAGACATGTGGCCACCGCCGATGAGAACGAGTCGGCAACGCGGAGGGCGATACTCACGCTTACAGGGATGACCAGAGGACAACGTTAGTCCAGTCAATGTTGTGGTATTACGTTTGCTAATGATACACGGCGTATGTGGGGATGTCAAAAGTGAGCAATACGAACAATATACGGTAGCACAATAAAAACGGTTTTTTTCCCAGTCGACTAGTGACCTGCGCCCCAAATCTTATCAAACCAACTATCGTTCTGTGAAGGTGGAACACGGTCACTTTCTGGTTTGTGACCGTGTTGGTTACCAGAGGAAGATGCGGCGGAGGTGTCCGGAACAACGAAGGACATGTCGGAATGAACAGTGGAGATGTATGAACCGAAGGCCATGGGCTGAAGACGGGCTTGACGGATGAAATCCATCATAAGAGAGACACCCTGGCGGGACTGCCACGCACGTCAGTTGGGCCAGCAACCAGGACAGAGACAGGGACCCACCCTTTGGACATGGGCTTTGAAGCGTGCTAGCCCATGATTTTCAATCCGCTTCGTGAGCCCCCAGCCGAATCTCGAAGTGATGTAAGCCTCGGTTGTCTGGATCGTTCTCCTGAGTGGGATGGGTCAGGGGGAAGGGACGAAAAAATCGAAAGTACACACCCGTCCTGAGCTTGTTGGAAGAGCTGTGTCTCTTCGATTTGCATGACCTTGACGTGGTCCAGGTTTTTTGTGCGGCACCTGACTACTTTACCAAAGGGGTCAACTTCACTCTCCTCGATGATCCATGACTCTGTGCGAGAGACGATGCCCCTAGGAGCCCATCTTGGGAGTGTTCCGCGCTTGAGAATGAGTCTGGTTGTAAGAAGGGATCCCGAGTCTGTCTGTCTGCGGTCGACGACATCGCACGAAACGACGTGGGATGCATATGGGTTTGGGTAGCGGAGAAAGAAGGCGAGGGAGACGATTGACCAGGGATCGCTGTGGGTGTAGTTAGCAGGAAGAAGAAAGAAGAAGAAAGACCAAGACTTACTCGTACACAAAGGACTGCGAAAAGAACCTCATGACGAACGACGACCCCCGCAAAGAGAGCAGACAGGTTAATTGACAATGCTCTATTATGACTGGTCACGTGTACGTCGTATCACACACGCGTCCGTCCGGCGACACCACCACACGCAACCCGTCGTGTGCCGGCCGAACCCAGTGTACCTCTCCCTCCAGCCCTTCCTGCATCATTTCGATACCCTTCTGCACGTCCGCGCTCTTCTCCCCCTTCTGCCCTTTTACCCCCTCACCTATACTCACCAAGTCATCGTGCGGTACATCATGATTGAACCCCGTCAAATAGCTCCTTCTTGCCCCGATCCTCCGTATAGCACTGCCCGCCTCTCGCACCCCCATGTGGGACGTATGCCCCTTGAGTCGCAGACAGTCTATCACAAGCACCGATTTTCGGTCATGAGCCAGAATAACCCGCCATGCCTCATCGGGTATCAGCGACACATCAGACATGTACACGATACGATCGTGTATGAGGAACCCAAAGCAGTGGTATGGTTGAATCTTGGGTTCCACCTCCGTGCCTGCTTCCCTTGCTGTCGACGTGAACAATCGTCCATGGTGCACTTGGTAATTCAATCAGTAACTCTGTATGGCAGTACTCCGGGTCTAGCTCCTCACCCAGAAATGGTGTAATCCGTATGTCGGTATTCTTGATCTTAAATGGCACCTTATCTTCTATAATATGCCACTTGAATTCGGGAACCTACCCCAGCCCGTGAAGGTCAACCTTGGCGAGCCACGAATGTACGTTCTGGAAAACGCACATCCCCCCCTCCTGAAGCAAATTCCTTGGCTACGAGGTACGGAAATGCCCTCTGGATTTCTTTATACGTCTCTTGAGAGACATAAACGTCTATATGTTTCTGTATCGCACCGCCTAGAGTCCATCCTGTTGGTTGCCAGCGTATCTTAGTACAATATTCAGCACTCGGTGATCCAAGTTATAGGATAGTCACCTCGTAAATCATCCAGTCCGTTCATCGCTGAATCGTAGAACGTTAGATGGTTCATCGTTCACAACAAGTACGAAACCCACCATCAGCATGTGCATGGGTAATAAGCACGGCATCAATCTCTCGCAACCCATATTTTGGAAACCATTCCACCGCCGAGGCCAGAAAGTTCTTGCCCACGTCTATTACCAGCGTTCTGTTTGAGATATGACAACGCTCGTTCACCCGACAAATCACAGCATTTTGCAGAGAGAAGGAACACCCACGTCTTCTTCCCATCTTTGCCTGTGGTCATCCGGACCACAGCTGATGTGTTCCGTCTGATGTTCTTCTTTCCCTCTGGCGTGAGCGTAGAGAGACAAGTCCTGCAGGGTGGTCTGCTTGGAGGCGCCGTCAAGCAAGCCAGGGTCGGTACTGAACCTGATGTGCCCGTCCCGAGGAAAATGAGTTCCATTTCTAGGTCGAGATCGTGCTCAATGAACGCAGAAATGCTTGAGACGTCATCCGAACTGGCGACAATCCCATTTGTGGTGGTGTGGGTATCTGAGGAGACCATGTTCAATGCAGGCGATGATTCGCTTTAGGTTCTATTTCCTAGGGTTACTAAACCGAACCGTGAAGAAGGTTAGAGTAGAGGGCAGAAGTGGCCAAGACTGAGCATGTCAGAATGACCGCCTCGTGGTTGATTATTGTAACAGGTCAACTTTTCACGCATTATCTCATTGGCGGGATATTCGCACACTCTGTTGCTGCCCTCAACTTTACGGGGTTACTCCATGCATACTATTGCAGCCATACAATCCGAATGACAGGAACCTCACTTCGTGAATACTGCAATGACGCATTGGCTCTGAGCAGATAAAAAATTTTAAGCACTTACTCGAAACTACGTCTTCATCTTGCACTTGGTGATTTAAGCTAACCTTCTGTGCGTGTGGTGCAAATTTCGATGACCGGCCCTGGCAATATTACTAAGTCAAGTTTCTGGAAGGCATAGGCACTAATCATACCCTGCATATGACAAACTCGCTGGGTAACATCACTATGTCGAAGTGGAGAAGGCTCACCAAACTAGTCCGTATCGGAAATTCATTGCAAGTGACTTATGAATCCCCAGGCATACATCCTGCGAAATGATACAATACAGCATAAAATGGCAGGAGAGCAGCACCTACCTCGACCGTGGCGCCCTTGCGCAAGCACACAGGGTCAGACAAGTCGGGACGTTCCCCTCGTTTCTTCGTGTAAACCTTGACGAGACCAAGGCCGTCCCATATGCGCTCAATTAGGTAGTCAAGACTGGCATTCAGATCAGGAACGCCAACGTGGCATTAAAGTCATGTACGCACTTCAAGTCCATCTCGCAGCTAATAACAACTGTGTTTTCCGTTCGAGCAAGCTTGTCTACCTGACTCGAAACGTAAGTGCAATTCCTTCTGGTGAAAGATGCATTAACATACAAGTTCCAAGCCAATTGCATCTATCTTGTTGTACACGTCTGGGACGACGATGGACACGGAGGGTCAAGAATGGTCATACTACACTTACAGAGACACGGGATATATTTTCGAGTGCCTGAACCGATAGTTAGGATCATCTTCCAATTTGGCTGTAATGAGCCTACCGATCAACACATCTATGAATTCATCTGTAGTAATCTGGGAGCACATCCTGTCATAGACAGCAAAAGACGGATCAGGATGGTCTCACATCCTCTCGGATCATGACATCACAATTGTGCAGTTTGTCTAGTGGCAATAAGGACTGTGATGGTCCTGTTTCATGAGCTGGAACCTACAGCTTGCAAGGATTGTACGGATCGTCTTGTCGTCCGTTTTGGTCAACTTCACAGTCGTGTTGAGCTAGAGAACAAAGTAAGACTGCGCACTCGGCCGTCGTGATTGATTTAGTACCGTGATCTGTATTTACCTTAGTCTCTGTGAGATAAAAGGGGGGAGGGCTACTTACCCCACCGGTAGTCTTGCGTTTGAACACAACATCGGGCTTCCGCTTATTCAGCCGAATTCCTACCGCGTCAAGTTCAATTTCTAAAAGGCGCCTTTGTTCTTCGGACTTGGTAGCATCAAGCATGATTAGAATTAGATCGGCGGTCTTCGCGGCTAGCCTACTTTGAAGAACACTTCAAGTGATCGAGAGTCATTTACTCACTCGCGACCACTTGTCGACCTCGACCTCGGCCTTGAATACCGATGAGAAAGTAAGGGAAGTAAGAAGACCGTCTTTTTTACCTTGGCTGGCACCTTCCACGATTCCAGGCAGATCAAGAAGTTGGATGCGAGCACCCTTATACTCGATTACGCCAGGAATGGCAGTGAGCGTAGTGAATTCATAAGCTGCAGTTTCCGAAGCTGTGTGCGTGCATTTGCTAAGAAGCGTGGACTGTGCACAGAAAGCTGACTCAGACTAAGCGAACCAAGCATTGGATTAACCAACGAGCCTTTCCGACGGAGGGAAACCCGATGAGTGCGACACGAGCATCTCCGGATTTTTGCACATCGAAGCCAACGCCTGCGGGACCGGACTTCGTGGCTGGCTCGAGAAGCTGTGCACGATAGCGTGCAAGCTTTGCCTTGAGCAGACCAAGGTGATATTCTGTCGCCTAGTGCGAATATTTGTTAGGTGCCCGAGGGTTGTATCTCAGATCCGAAACCTTATTCTTTTGAGCTATCGAACATAGTGAACAGGTAAGACATAGGAAGTAAACAAGTGTCGGACATACTCCTCGCCATCTCCTCTTGATGGTTCAACCATGGTCAGACATTCGACTGGGCTCTGTCGAGGGGCTTACCCTCGATCTCTTTGATCTGAACGTGCATGAAGATGAATCGACTTCCTCGTACTCAGTCGTGCACCGACCTTTTCTACGATACCCATGATGCTGAACGACGACGACGGTGATCAAGAAGTTTCATCACGTGATTTAGAGTGGAATTAAGCTCGAGGGGCTCGCAGTCGCACGACTTGACGATGACCAGCATTCGACGGGGAATGTCCCATCAGCCGTCGCTCTTCTCCCTCGAGGAGCACGACTCAAACGGCGACGAACAAGACTGGAACCCTCCCCCAATTTCGAGACCACACTCAACTGCGCCTTCCATAATCCCCTCGTCCGTAAACACCTCCTTGCGCAGCAGAGGTAAAGGCAGGCAGTCGAGAAACAACTTCTCCTCAGGATCAGCCTCCAACACGATATCCGCAAACTACAACCCTCCGCACAGACCACCAAAATACTCCGATATATACTCCCAGTTCGTCAAGCGGTACAGGTCTGAACCTGGCCTCGACGACGATCCTAGGAATGATCCCGACTCAAACTACTTTCAGAGGGGTCTGGGTCAACTTGTAGATGCAGGTGACAGCGACGATGAAGACCTCAGTCGCTCAAGTTTTGGCGGAGACGCTTTCGATCGTTTCTCTGCCCTCGTACTCGAGTCCGACCCAATCGAGCCTGCAACGCTGGAAGACCGTCAGCGTTTGGAGTGGCAAACCATGCTCGCTTCTGTCCTCGCTAGTGATGTACTCAGATCCGAGAAAACTCGCATTGCTGTTGCACTCGAGTCTTCTAGTGAGGAACACAATAATGTCCATCTCAACGTATGGCTCGGACTGCGTGCCAAATTAGCCGGAAGGAAGGAGGCCGATGAGCGCAGGCATATCGAGGAGAAGAGAATGCGCACGGTAGATAACGTCATAGAGGATATCAACTCTTTCAAGCTCAAGGACGACGAGCGCGACCCCGCCAGAGCGATGCAGCGAGTCAACTCTCTTCTTCGTAGACTCGAGGCAGCTCAGTCCCTTTACCCAACCCTCAAAGCTTTCTACGCAGATAATGAAGCTGCATCAGAGCAGCAGTTCCAAGCCCGTTGCGACACCCTGAACACTTGGTCAACTGCCTTGATGTCCTTGCGTCGTCACATCGCCCTCTTACAGAGATGGACAGGCAGCGAGTCGCTGGATGTGACAAACCCGGTCACAAACATCGACGTTTATCCTCGTATGCAAGCCAACGGCTCTTCCAAGAAGACTCCAGACTGCAACACGTTCATTGAACGTGTCATCAAGGAGGACTCTATTCAGAAGACTTTCGAAAAAGGATTTCTGACCACCGTACATGCTTTCATCGGGACTGTTCGCGACGCCCAAGTCAACCTTTCCGACACATTTGAGAAGATGAACCTTCCCACTTTCGAAACTGAACTCGTGCCCCTCATTTCCTTCCCAACCAAACTTGCCCAGGCGTGTCTACGCGTTCGCCTCGACTATGTCGAGAAACTCAAGGACCCCGAAGTTCTTATTATCGATCAAGTCACTGAGGACGTGAAAATCAGCCTGGGACTAGCTTGCACGCTCAAGAGGCAATATGAGGCGTTCCTTGCCCCCGACCCAGGGGGTAAGTGGAACTTACCTAGGTGCATAAGCGAAGATTACGACAATACTATCCTCGAAGCTCTGTCAATATTTTTCAAGCTCATTCATTGGAAGCTCAAAAGCGGTGTCAAAGGCATCTATTTCAAGGAAACAGATGTCATTGACTCTCAATGGGCAACCTTTAACGACGTTAGCATGACGGTCAACGGGGCTTCCACTGTGGTGGCTGAGCAGGTTTGGTACGTATGACTGCATCAGCCCGAAAGCAACTAGTCAGCCGACCAACATCCTATAGCTCGCTGACCAATCGGTTGATGGTTCGAGTTGCAAACTACTTCGAGACTCAAGTCCGTCTCCCCGCCTCCGGGAGCGGACAGGTGCACAAAGCCCCGAATCCAGTTCTCCAAGGTGATGTCATTGCCAGCGGCAATGGTCAAATGACCGACGAGCAGAAGGTCAACTGGTACGGCAAGATACTAGACAACGTCCGGTTACGATATCGCAAACTCCAGCGTTTTGCAAGGTTCGTGCGTCCACTGTCCCGGAGATTATGCTCATCGGTCGTTATAGAGCCCTTACGCAGAAAATAAGTAATTCAGCGGAATACAACATTGAAAATAGTCCTCTTGAACAATTCATAGCAGCTCTGGTCGCGACGGATCACTTCCTCGTCTACACACAGACCTACGAAGAGGATGGGACGTATATAATAGCTCCAAGCACCCTTCGAGAACGTTCCGATGCCATTCGTCGTATTCTGCTTGAATCTTTCCATGTCAATGATACTGTCAGTGAGGAAGACGCGCCACTTCCCGTTGTTGACACCGTCGCCGAATACGCAGAGAGCGAAGACGACGAGGTTGCAGAGTACCTTTTGCTTCTGTCTCCCCGCAACGTATTTGTTTGGAACGGGCTGGTTCTCGTGCTAGAATTGCCGAAGATAGACCTCGACATGAAGGACAATCGGGTGAGGCTGGTTGCGGACGGCACAATGCGTCGACTTGCACTGGCAAAACAACAATTCGCCGATGTCTTTATTCCCGCCGATGAAGACGAGGAGCCCCTAGACGATACCCTCTCACCCCCTCCCTGTATGGTCGAGCAGCAAGCGCATATATCAGCCGTCAATCGTGAACTGCGCAAGATATCTCGAGCAACGAACAAACTTGCTGAATCTATCGTTGATTCTGTCCATCATGTCCGAAACTCCTTGCGCAACTCCGTTCGATACCAAGAATTGCTGGAGAATTGGTATTTGTTTGCATCTGAGCATGGTCAGCACGCTCAGAAGCACATGGAACGCCCTGCAATGACCAAGTTCAATCGCTCACTCATCCGACTTGCCATCTCCTGGGTTTCCTTCATTTGCGACGACTGCGATCCCACTGATAGGAAGACCTTCAAGTGGGCAATCAACGCTCTGGAATTTACACTGCACCGTACGAGACGGAGTAATATACTGCAAATGTCAAACGATCAATTCGAGATGCTGCGGCAGAAAGTGGCGAGTTGTATGACATTATTGATGAGCCATTTCGACATCTTAGGAGCTCGGTCGACTCTGGAAGCTCGTAAGGAGAAGGAGAGGCAAGAGGAGTGGCTCCGCGAGCAAGCGTCTCTCATCGTGCAAGATGGCCAACTCATACAACGCTCGCAGTCTCCCACCAACGATGACTATCTCATAATCTCTGATGCATATACTCACACAGATGCTCAAGTGATTGCTTTCTGGGAGAGAGCAATCAAGGCGCTCGAGACTCTCGAAAGGGAACGTGAGCAGATGGGCTCAGAGAATCGTTTAATTGGGCGTGTGCTCGACGACGAGAAGTTGGAGGACCGATCCCTCGTTTTTCTCGCATCCTCGAGCTCAAATATCTCTATTCGGTGGCAGCAGCGGCGGTTCATTGGTGCTGGGGCATTTGGCTCGGTTTACCTTGCTGTTAATCTCGATTCCGGTTCCCTCATGGCTGTCAAGGAGATCAAGTTCCAGGAGTTATCCGGGCTACCCAACCTGTATTCCCAGATCAAAGACGAGCTCAGCATCATGGAGATGCTGCATCATCCCAACGTCGTCGAGTACTACGGTATCGAGGTGCACCGAGACAAGGTGTATATTTTTGAAGAGTATTGCCAAGGAGGGAGCTTGGCAGCATTGCTGGAGCATGGGCGGATCGAGGATGAAAGCATTATCCAGTTATATACCATGCAGATGCTCGAGGGACTTCATTATCTTCACTCGAAAGGTATCGTACATCGCGATATCAAGCCCGATAGTACGTCATTCCACTTTGACCGCAGATTTTGTGAGCTTACCCATACTACAGACATCCTCCTCGATCACAATGGCGTTATTAAATATGTTGACTTTGGGGCTTCGAAGCTTTTGGCCAAGAACCCGACGACGCAACAATCCCGCCGTGGATCGGACATGAACTTCACGATACCCGGTGGCATTGGCGGTATTGGGGTGAACAGCCTGACAGGTACACCAATGTACATGTCTCCCGAAGTCATCAAGAGTGACAGACGGGGTCGCCACGGAGCGATGGATGTTTGGTCATTGGGCTGTGTTGTGCTCGAATTTGCTACCGGTAAGAAACCCTGGAGTAACCTTGACAATGAATGGTACGTTCCGCTATCTTCGCCGCCTTTCTTTATTAACACGTATTCAGGGCGATCATGTTCCACATCGGCGTCGCTACCCAGCACCCACCGCTTCCCGAGCCAGGTCAACTCAGCGAGCTGGGAATCAATTTCATCAAACAATGTCTGACCATCGATCCCGTTTTGCGGCCCACTGCAGTCGAGTTGTTGGACCATCCTTGGATGGTCCAATTTGGTGAGACGCTGTTGGGCTATGGCGAAGGGGACCTCACTTCAACGCCACATGTTGAGATACCGCATGAGGGGAGACCCGAAGGGATCTCAATCGCGAGGCCTGTTGCCGCTATACCACAGGAGAGAGAGGTTGAATCTATGGAGATGCCCTCACCCATGTCGTCTTCTACCGGCGTGCCGACCTCTGATAGCGATTGAGGGCGTTTTTAGGATCTGCTTTTTCGTACTATCGTTTTATGTGATTGGTTCAGGGTTGGGACTTTCTTTTCGCATATCATGTAGCTATTATTGAGTTTCTGCTCATCACATTGGTGTAGTTATAGCCCTCTCATGGTTTCACATTGATTAGCTGCGAATATACGCACACATAAAATTCATCGAGAAGGGGGCGACTGGTATCCTGCGGTCGGCCGAGTACAGAAACATACAAACACAGTACATCCACACCGATGATCAATTATTCTATCGCCCAGCGCTTATTGTCGCTGGGTCTGTGGCTAAAACTATCGACACTACAATGAGATTGTTGTCGATGAGGTTGGATATATGTGACCTCTGACGCGATGGGGGCCATCGCTAGAGGTGGTTGCTGCAGGGTTCTTGGATTAACTACCCTTAGAGTTTGTGCGAGGTACAGTGCGGCGTTTCGAGCGAACACCTGCGGCGGAGGAACAATCGGCGCCTGCGAGCCAAACGCTACGGAGTAGGTGGGCTCCGTACTTGAGGGGAAAGCTACCTTCTCCGGATCACCAACGACCAGGGGTCTAACGTCATCTTCAATGGGCTGTTGTGCATTTACTAGGGTACGCGACGTTAGCCAAAGAAAAGCGTCAGCTGTAGAGATCGACCACGTACAATAGTGAGGTAGTCCTTTTCCAAAGTTGAGGCGGCATATAATGCCAGGAATGAAGGAAATCAAAGTAAGGAAAACGGAGGCGGTGGTCATCACTCCGAAGAACGTCCAGGTCATGTACGTCCAACGAAATGTTGTGGAATCAAACATGGCGCCCCAACCACCAAGGTAGAACAAGCACATGCCAAGAAAAACGAGGATTAAGACCTTTTGTTCCCGTCTAACTGAATACCAACCCTGTTTAAGGACAGTTTTAGCATGGAATTGAGATCTATAGTTTGCGCCCTTACGCAGGCAAGCCAGGGCGGTAATAACTGCGCATCATGACAGTGGATCAGTCGAGCACAGATCAATCCTCGCAGCACTTACAAGGAGAGTCGAAATTAACAAAGGACGATACACCGGTGAAGTTGCAAGATGACCGATAGCACCATTCCAGAGCTGATCAAGCCACAACGCAATTGAAGCTACGATGAAGAACAGTGAGAGTTGGATAACGATAGACAATGTTAACACGGTAATATAGACACGAGCGATGGTGATAGATGCTCCAACACGCTTGAATGTTTGCCAGTTGTATGACTGCGTTCGAGTGTTTGTGTTAGCTATATCACTTCGTGCAGAGAGACGCCCAGACCTTTCCGAGCCTCCAAGATAGGAATGCAGAGACAAGTAGAGCCACGCCATTTAGCACCAGACTTGGGATTTCAGCGACCAAGCGAGTTTGCCAGTAAGTTGGAAGTAGGTCGATGGGGTTACAAGCACCGTTCGTTATCACTTGTACGAATCGACTGCGGAACTGGGCAGTATTAAATATTTGGAATCCCACCCACCCAGTGGCCACAAAATGGGTCAGCAGTGAAGCGATGCTGCAAATGACATGAGGATGCAGTGAAACTATGATTTGATGTGAACTCACGTATGCGGAACTGATTCGTTCAGAAGCTACAAAGGATTAGACTAGATGACTTTCTGCCGTCGAATCTTTACATACTGCGATAATCGACACCCCCAATACCCAGATTTGGAACATGATGAATGTGAGGTCCTCCCTCTTCGTGTTTCGAAGCCTACAGAACTTCTGTCAGGCAAAGGCCAACTACAGGGGGTCGGCGAAAGCATACGCACTCCTGGACAGACCAACCTAAGGCCCACAGGCACTCATCGCTGAGAATCGCACTCTGTTGGTCCCATCCAAGGCCATTGACGACAACTTGCATCGTGCCGTTAATAATGACAGCCTCGGTCATACCACTACGCTAAAGATAAGAATGAACAACGGTTGACTTGCGTACTGCATGAAAGCTGACCTGGAAAAGCGCACTTTTGCCAAGTGTCCGTCTGTTCCGAGTCCCCCTCCTCGTGTGTCCCATGGCTGCTGAAGACATATTGTTGTTCGCGGAAATTTTCTCGGAGCAGGTGATCATTGTCGTCGGATGGGGTTGCTCCGCCATAGTCGGTGTTGAATTCGAATGGGATGATGTTGTACTTACAGGGCGACTGCTACTCCCCATGGTCGTTGTGGAATGGGACTGCTCGGCCACGGTTGTCGGGGGTAAACTCAAGTAAGTGGGTGTCGCACTGATCGTGGAGTCTGTGCCACTCCTGGTCGTCATAGGCTGAGATTGCTCGGCTATGGTGGTTGGGGACAGATTAGAGTAGGAAATCGGCGTACTAATCGCGGGGGACCGGGCGCGGCTGGTCCTGCTAGCCGTCTTCGCAGATGATGAAGGTCTCGTTCCGTTTTCATTCGTTATCACGGCTGCTATGTCCGATGTCGGAACCAGGGTATTGTTTCCAACTATGCCATCCCAGACTACTTGGCATGAGTTGGTGCTGATTGTAGTTGGTACAGTGTCGCAGAGCCGGAGGTCATTGCCAAAGACATAAAATGCATCCGGCGCGGTAGCATCACCTTGCTCTGTGATGGCACCCAGGAAATCGGCTGCCTCAGCATTGATACGGAAAGCCTGCACTTGAAAAATGATTTGAACAACGCAGTGTAAGATTGAGAAGACGAAGTATATGGTTGCAGTTCGGGTGAGCGTTATTCGGTCCCACTGTGCACAGAGGTGAGCAGGAAGCAGCTCCTCCAGGATTCATTACTCACAAACAACTTTATTTTGGCGGCAAGAGGTAAGACAATCCAAAAGTTTCTGACGTGCATAACTGACAATTGATTGAGGGATCGAGGAAAACTAGAGATGCCCTAGACGCAGCCCCAATAAGTGTCACTGCAAATGTTCGTAGGTACCGATGCACGCTGAATGCAAAAGAATGATGACGCCACCGGGGCAAGAGGAGGAAATATGAGAAGAGAACGGCAGCCTGCTACGTCGGACCTGCCGGATCGCAGTTGCGAGTAGAGAAAGGTGGGAGATGCAAGCAGTGAATCTCCATTCAGCTGAAATATTACCACAGCACAGGCACTTGGAGTTGTCATGGTGAGTGGGTCCACCACTGGTGCGAATTAGGAGCGTGTGCAACCATGCACAAGGATGGCGCAGGGGTTGTCCAAAAAAGTCCCCTGGCGGCCTTGATAGCCTGATCGTAGTCCCAATGGTTGATTGCTGCCAAGTGACAAGGTCGGGTCGGTTGGGAACCGGTCGACACAATCCGCAGTCAAGTGATTCTTTGGTCGTTGTGCTGTCAGTAGCACCCGGCGATTGCGTCCGCGTTGTGAAGAATCTCGGTATGCACACTGGCAAATGCACAAGAAACGATCGGCTGACGGCGTTCGACTCAAAATCCGCATAGCTCAAGTCGACTTGCTCAGGAAGTGGGAAACAGTAGGTAGGATAGACGTGAGACGTGAGTGTGAGCTAGCGGGGAAATTTGAATGTACAAAACTACAAGACATGACATGCATGCGCTGGACAATATATCAGACTATGTGCAGAAGGTAATAATCATCTATAGACTCTCCGGGTATTCCTCTCTGTATGAAGTCGTGAAAACTACAGCCTGAGAGTTCCACGACGTCAGGGGACCGTAGCCGTCCCAAAGTCGATCAAGCCGCCGACATCGTTGCCTGCCTTATCCTGGTAGTACATCAAAGTGGCCGGCGCGATATCGTGGTGGTGAACCCCTTGCTGCCACAACGTGCGATGACCTGGAGATGATCAGATCCCATCCATCCAACCACGAAAGAGGCTTACACGTCACTGCATCCCACCAACGGTTGAAGAAAGGGGTTCCAGATAGCGTGGTGATAGACGATAGGTGTTGGGAAAGGGTCCGAAAGAGCCTGCGGTGGGCACCCCGGTGGATACATTCGCATATGATCGTCGTCGATGCGTCCGAGAAAACGCAAAAAGCCATCCCCTCCGGAATATGATCGGGTAGAGACAAAAATGAGTTGGCGAAGTAATTTGTGCTTGATAGGAGGTTTTCGGTTGACGCGAGATGCACGTTGGTGGATCGTCCGTGGAGAGACTGATCTAAGGACAGCTCGAGCGAGATGTCGAAGTGGTGTATTGGTTCAACTACCGTGATAGAAGGCTCCGAGAGTTTGCCAGCGTCGGATTTATCTTGCATCGCGACAGCAGACTTGGTCGGAAGAGGCAGAGCGACAGTCCACCAGGACCCCTGACGCCTCCACCACGTGACCACCAGTAACATGGTCTCTTAATCGTCTTGTGTGACTCAGTGTCAATTAAGACGTCGTAACATTACTAGGG
>JBBPTY010000392.1:0-18952 GCA_038094335.1 Tylopilus aff. striatulus | reverse complement strand
CAGGCCAAGCCGAGTGGAAGGGCAAGGTTAATGCCTTCATCATTGGTGTTAGCCTGAATAACGTCGCCAATGGTATTCTCAAGAGTCATGGAGGAGCGGTGATCTCGATCGAGAAGAGGTGCTGACAGGAGAATGGTCAGTAGGGTGTGTGTGCAATGAGCCTATTTTCTCGAAGAACGTGGAGCAGCTGAGTCTGCATTTGACTCGGAGCCCGGCACCGGCGGTCAATTCAGTGCTGATGACGGCGTGCTAGTACGGTCGCTCCGACGGATGCATCTTCAATAGCATTCCTACGTCCAATGCTTCGATGACACCACAATCACAGCTATCGAAGCCGCGGTCAAGCATGAGGCCGGGGAGGAGGAGGAGGCTTGCACCGAGGTCATGCTGGCACTGCTGCTTCCACCACAGATCCTCGCCATTACTACCCTCACTCTCAGGCCGAGAACATACAGCAATGGCAAGATCCATCTCTTACACCAGGTGCGTCCGAGCGGGCTGGTCCTCCGTGTCTCGCTGCGATATGGTCCCTGATGCCCATACAGGCTCGCGCGGAGGCGGGGGAATCTGAATAGAGGGAGCGGGCCTTGGAAAGGCGGTACGCCTGCGTCGTGGTCGGGTGCTGGGACACCGTAAAAAGGGATCGGGTGGATCGACGCCCAGGGGCGCTGGGAGAGGCAAAGGTCGGGGGGACAGTGGCCGCGGACAAGATGACTGGGCACGCCGTCCTCCTCACCCGGGTGTCTGCCGCGGCAAAGGTGCCCCGCTCTCCAAGCTGCTTTATGCTGAGAGTTCGCTGTTGCTCCCGGTCAAGTTTGTCCGTGCAGCGTTGACCCCGTTTTAGTTCCAGGAATCGGAGGACGTGTTGAAGTCAGCTGTAGAGGTCGTCGTGGGTGAGTACCTTGTCGGTTAGAGATAATGGGGGGGCTGATCGATGACGCGATACCCGAACTGGTTGCTACACCTGCCCACCTGATGCGTGCAGCGATGAGAGTGCGGAAGAAGGAAGCGGGGCAGCAGCGGCAGTGCGAGCGCCAGAATAAGCACCATCGGTAGCGGTTCGGTGCGTATGGGGCGATGGTGTCGGAGATGAGGTTGAGGGAGGAGAACGCCAAGGAGAAACGACAGCCCAGATAGGATACGAGACGTTAGGGCGATTCGGATGTGGACAAGAGTACGAAGGTCGAGATTAGGCAGACGAGGCAGACGTAGCCTCGGTGATCATGGGATGGAAATCAAACCTGATCTAGACTTGGATCTGGATGCGATGTAAGGATTCATTGAGAGCATGGGCACGCGGGGGTCGCAGTTCGTGACCATGAACGATATCGAGGACGAGGCACGACTAGCGCGGGAAGGTGCGGAAGGGGGTAGTGGACCTGATGAGAGCCCCACATCGGACGACGAGGACGAGGAAGAGGAAGAGGAGGCCTTCCAATTGGAGGAAGAGAGGTTCATCGCGGAGTCTGATGGCGAGACAGAGTCGAATGACGACCTGAGTCCTACATCGACGCGCCTGGGCAAGATGCGCGAACGAGGTCGCAGTCAAGAGCCAAAGTCGACTCAAGAGGTCTGATGACAAAAACGACGAGGATATACTCACCGTTATAAGTGCCACTACATGTATTGGTTGTGATCCCCGTCCCAAGACATTACACAAATTAGTCAGAGAGGCATTGAAGTCCGCTTGGATGACCCCGAGTTCACCACACCATCAAGAAGAAGAAACATGCGCTCCTTTTTTTTTTTCTAATGTAGGCACCTCCGTCTGATCGCGCCGTCCAGAGGACAAGATGAAAGGTAAGATGAAACAAACGGGATTTGATTGCTTATGTAATCATGGATCATATCTCGCGTCTCATGCTTTCACGCACTTCAGTGAACTTTTTGTATCACTAGGTGAGCTAGAACACACTCTTCCTTTCCATACTACTTGGCTTACAGTAATATAGATTCCATCATGAACTCTGTAATCCAATCTGATCTTCAATCACCCATGGCAGTATGTACTCACCTAGCAGAATAGGGATCCTTAGTACTGATATTTGCTCTAATCATCAGGCAGAGAATATCAAAAACTTGGGTATACAATTGCCAACCAAGACTGTTGACTTGAAAGTAGGGGTATGCTATCAAGCATGTTACATCTCCTCTTCACTACAGCTTACTCATCAGATGCACTTTGCTGACCCCCATGGTTGGACTAGCAACTCTGCATCACCAGACACCATCACACACATGCTTGCCAGCACAATTGATGCCAAGATTAGTGACATCAAAAACATCCTTGAAGAAATAGATCTTTATCACTATATTTTCTCCTGCAAGAATGCATCAGGCCTGGAGACCTTCTATCTCTTCAGCAGTGCAAGTGCTGACACTTATGAGGTAGAGGACCCCTGCACACAGAAAGATTTGTGGGAAATATTGAAGCATGATGACTGGCGTGCACATCTTAGGCTGAGGGAGTTGTGATGATTGACCCAAAGACACTTCTCCAGGTTCTCATATAGTACAAGTTCATGTTTCAGGTCTGATGTGAAGGATGCTTGTTGTTCAGATTCTTGTATTGATGGTTGTGCAGTTACCTTGTCAATTGTACTTACTCGAACATGCTTTCCTGTTGGAGTGCGAGGACGCCCATCCAAGCTTGGCACGTGACACGATATGCTAACCAGCTGTTCTCTGGCACACCCTCCTCACCAGACACATCCAACGACTTTGTGACCCTCTTGACATTTGCATTACTGGGGACTGAGACGATGGCAAATGCACAGGTGTGTCAAGCCCGTCACGGGTGGTGTGTCATGGCTCACAGGCATTTTGCGGTGACTAGACGCTCGAGTTTTTGTCGAGTCACCGAGCATGGTGGTGATCATGCTCAAAAATGACAGTGAAGAGCTAGCGCTTCAGTTGTTGGTGCCTCTCAGCGGCGGTCTCCTACCTCCAGTTCCTAAATCCAAACCAGTAAGTGTGCTCTTTCACTTCGTTTGGATTTGGACTGACTGGTGCTTCCAGAAGACGGTGAACACTGGATTCGGGAGCATACACACTTTCATTCTGGGACTCGCTACACGGTGTCTCAGTAACAAATGATGGAGCTAATCCGTACAATCCCAGATGGACAATGAGATTGCACTCGCGAGCGTGTTCACGCCAAGCTACCAATCGGCCCCCAAGTTCGACGTTCAAGTCCGTCAACAAGAGCGTTTGTTGAGGGAAGCGCTCGTTGAGCACCTCGGGGCTGTGAGCGACTTTACAGAGCCTGAGCTGACATTTGTGTTGTCTGTGTTGTCCGTGCCTAGACAGGACGAGCGGTCACCCTATGTGATTGGTGCATTTCTTCTTTCGTGTGTACAATTGTTGATACAGAGAGCAGTGATAATTCCAACCGTCGGCGATGCGATCGAAGTACTCGACAGTCTGCAACTACCTCACTGCGACGCTGAGATCCCGACGTAACTGTTTCAATGTGGGCACGAGCGGTGTCAAAGCTCTCTCTCACTCTTTGCTCCTCCTCGAGCTCAACGCTCGGGGACTCGTACTTGTGTGGGGATCATTCAGGTGGACTTGTAGGTGGTGGTGGTGGATCTGGGGGTTCATTCAGTACGTTTTCATCATCTGTTGAGGTGCACTGGTGATTTTCTTCGGCTACCATCACTGATCGCAGTCGCACCTTCGTACACCCCCCCATCCTATTGTTTGGCGCGTTCCGATACACCCTGTCGTCTACCCCTTTACTTTGTGCATCCTGGTGCACTCTCCTGACCTCTCTGCCGACCCCAGTCCTTCCCTCGCCCATCACCCCCTCCCCTCATTCCTCAGTAGGGGTACCACTTCTCCGCCATCGACGTCCTCCCCGTTCGCATTGACGACGTCGCCCCCATCAACCTTACTCACAGCCTTGTCGGCATCCTCTACCTCCGCGCCAGCATCCCCTTGGCATCAGGCTCGTCCTCATACCCGGCGCATGTGACACTTTCTCGCATCTCGTCCAGCTTGGTCTCCCTGTTACCCTCGAACCGTCCACACTCTCGCGCACAGACGCACCCCACTACCACCGCACTGTCGTCGTCCGTGTCGGGCACCACCACACCACACGATCACACTTGGCCACATCCCATATCTTGACACATGGCTCGCCATTTAGCTTAGCACCCTATATCCCGTCCAGCGGTGCACCCGGGTTCGCATGCGATCGCGCCTGGGACCGCGGTTTCTCCGACGTGCTCGCTCAAGAAGAAAACTGCAGCATGATCGACCTTACTAGGCCAGGCCCATCCGATGCACGGCACTCCAAGGGCAAAGGGGTGACCCTCGCTGGACGGCGCGAGCGCACCACGCGCGTCCTGACCGAGGACACGGCCGATCTCGTGTCTCGTCCACATATCTTGTTCTCGCGTGTGAGCGGCGTGGCTTGAAGCATGACAGATTCCGCCATATTTACCGGCGCTGATCAAGCTCCCACCGTGCTGGACGCTGTTGTATTCGCTCAACCAGCATGGGATATCGGCCAATACGCTATATGCGCGGTGTGCACCTCGTATTCCGTCGCGCGCACATCTGAACCCACCCAAGGGCAGCTTGCTGGTCATCCAAGACACGCACGGGTCTGTGTTTGGCGTGTGGATAAACGACGGGATTCGACTTGGAATGGGGTATTATGGCTCTGGCGAGTCGTGCGTGTGCCCCCCCTTTCTGCCTTTATGGCGTGCGCTGACATCTGGAGGCTAGGTTTCTCTGGCGCTATCACTCCCCGCTCAACAACGAGCGCGGAGAGGGCTAGTCAGATGTGTACAAGTGGACAGGTGTCAATGATTACGTCGCGCTGTGCGAGCCGGGTTTCATTTCGTTTGGCGGCAGGTGTGTGATCGCAGTGTGCTTCTGTCGTGTGCGGGTAATAAGATGGTTTTTCTAGGGATGGGCATTACGGACTGTATCTAGATGTGTCTCTTTTGGACGGTTCATTGGCACCGTGTCCGATGTTCAGGAATCCCCCATTGTGTGTGAGTGCGCAGGGGAATGGGGGTCTGGTTCAATACATGTCTGGTTCAGTGTTCAGTGAAATTGCTTGTGAACTGGATGGAAATGTCCATCACTATGGGGATTGGGGTACCAGTGGTTCAGAGTGGTGAGCATATTGAGTGGGCAAGATAGCTGATAGTAGTTAGGCTAACTATGACATTTAAAACATAGATGTAAAGTTTGTGGGCACAAACTTCAGTTGTGGACTGGTTAGCAGCATTAGGCAGGTATTACATGGGTCCCGCAATCCACCAGTGTTCCTGACCCAGCCTAACCCATATGGTCTCACTTCCTGGCCAGGACTCTCAGGAAGGATTCTTCTTCCTTCAAAGGCAATGCCTGCAACACATTCTGGTTTGAATGCAACTGTTGTCTTTCTGTTCATGACCCTATATAAGTGATGAACTTTCATTAGAATCCATGGAAGGAGTTGAATACATACAATTTGATGAATAAAAAGGGTACAGTTTCTGCACACATCCCATATGGATGGGCACCACCAGTTGGGATGTTTTTGACATTGACACTCTTGTCAAGTGCACCAACTGCCTTCAGTTGCTCTCCTCGCTGACATTGTATGTCCCGCTTCATCCCCTTGTATACCTCCCTGCATAATGCAGTTCCACAGTCAAGATTTGCTGAGATACAAAAGTACCTCAGCCCATCATCTGGGTTTTCAAACCATGAGATCTGGGTCACTGAAGGGTCATGGTTGAAGAAGGCATCATTTCCTGGAACTTTCATATTTTGTGTCAGGTGTCGGCAGAATAGGGAATAGACATAAATGAGTGGAAGGAAGTAATTGGTTCTGTTGGCTGTCTTGTCCATTTTGCCAGCAGCAACAGAGAAGATCCAGCCTATGAGGTCATACAAGGTTTTGACCTCAAGCTTGATACCCAGAAATGGAAGCACCATGACTGGGTCAAGAAAAATGGGACCAACTCTAAAGAGAAAAATCACCTTAGTATAAAGTCCAGGCCTATCACAAGACAAAACATGTCCAAGAACATACCCATGCTTGGTAATATCATGGATTCTTTTGACAACTTCAGGAAACTTTTGCTTGACTGCATCATCCTTGATCCCATAAGTCTGCTTGTTTTTGTTAATGTCATCAAAGAATGCAAGGACCTGTGATAGGGAAGTTTGTCCAAGGTTAGTGTACATTAATGTCCTAAATGTACATACATCATCCTCTGTCAGCTTATACAAATCAGAGACTGTCTTCTGCTTGTTGAATAGCTTGAGTGGCTGCACATTTGTAAGTGATTGGTGAAGGTGGGATGCCCTGACTTGACTCATGATCACAAAGGGCTAACTAGCAGGCTGCAGGCTGGGGGATTCAATGATCTCCACCTTATATATGTCCATGCCATAGTATGGAAGCCTGGACAGTTGTGCCTACTTCTATCATCTTGGCATGCTTCAGTACACAGTTTTGGTGAATTAGTTGCTCAGATTGTGTTGTGACCTTGGGCACCACAGAATCTGAGCAGTCTATTCACTAAAACCATACATCAAAGCATCCCAAGATGATGTGCATTGCATTGAAGTCAGGCTTCCATATAACCGTGTGAGTCAAGTCCGGCATTGGCCTGCCAATTTGGTGCATGCTAGTACGGTCGCTCCAACGGATACATCCTCAACATCATTCACACATTCAATGCCTCAACGACACCACAACAATAACCATCGAAGTCGAGCTCAAGCACGAGGCCAGGGTGGAGGAAGAGGCTTGCACCGGGGTCATGCCGGTAGTGCTGCTCCCACCACACATCCTCGCCATCACTACCCTCACCCTCAGGCCGAGATCGACGTCGACATACAGCAGTGGCAAGATCCACCTCTCACACCGGGTGCGTCCGAGCGGGCTCGTCCTCCGAGTCTCGCTGCGATGTGGTCCCTGACGCTCATACAGGCTCGCACGGAGGCAGGGGGAACCTGAACAGAGGGAACGGGCCTTGGAGAGGCGGCACGCCTGCGTCGCAGTCGGGCGCTGGGACACCGTCAAGGGGGTCGGGTGGATCGACGCCCAGGGGCGCTGGGAGAGGCAAAGGTCGGGGGGGCCGTGGCCGTGGACAAGATGACCGGGCACGCCGTCCTCCTCACCCGGGTGTCTGCCGCGGCAAAGATGCCCCGCTCTCCAAGCTGCTTTATGCTGAGCGTCCGCTGTTGCGCCCGGTCAAGTTCGTCCGTGCGGCATTGACCCCGTTTTTGTTCAAGCAATCGGAGGACATGTTGAAGCCAGCTGCAGAGGTCATCGTCGGTGAGTACCTTGTCGATTAGAGATGATTGGGGGGACTGATCGATGGTGCGATACGTGGCAGATACGATGGAGGGATCGCACGTCCCAACCGCCGACCGCGTTGCAGAGCTATTCCGCGGCCGTGTGGCCGAGGAATCTGACTCGGAATCTGAGACGGACGACGTGCTAGATGCACCCGAGGAAGTCGATTTCGCAGATCTAGCGGAACTTCGCGCAGAGGTCGATGCGATCGCACAAGGCACGAGGAGGACAACCTCAGATGCTCGCACGCAAGGACGCATTGAAGAGATCGATTTCGCCGATATGATGCGCGCCAAGGTCGACGCCACGCAGTCACGCTCTCCTCCTCAAGACGTCATCATCGAGGAGGCATTCACCGGCGTGTATAACCAGATGAAAGGGACGGCACAGGGGTTCAACACTGCAGACCATAATGAAGCGAACGGACCCCATGTTCTGGACGAACGAATATCTACAGTCGACAATTCGCTTTATCTTGAATCATCTATCAACATTTCAAGCCCGTATAACCGCAATCCAGAAACAGTCTTGGTTGAAGAAGAAACGTCTAGTCCATTGTCATTAGAAGAACCGCCTGTATCAATGCCGCCAGAGCCACGCCCTGTACCAGTACCTATCAACGATATCCCCTTTCACCCCGAAGCACCCTCTCGCGATGACGACGTGCACCCACTCTTTGTCATAGATACCACCCCCACACGTCCCGTTAGCGGTCGGTCCACAAGTGAGGTCATCCTCGTTGACCGCACAGGACGCGGTGTCACTCTCGGAGACCAAGATGAAGAACTTATCGTCTACGTCGCCCCACATCCACGCTCCGGACGCACGTCGCCTATCCCAGCTATTCCGCGCGTCAAACTCCCGTCGACGACGTCCGTGTTGACGGGCAGGGCTCTGGACACGGGCGGGTTGAAAAGCCCGGTGCGCGATGAGGTGCTGGATGGACAAGGCGCGCCGGTGGAGGCGCCACCTTTCTCGCTCGCTTCGCTCACTCACGAGCCTCGGACTGTTTCTCCCGAACTGGCTGCTACACCTGCCCACCTGACGCGTGCAGCGATGAGAGTGCGGAAGAAGGAAGCGCGGCGGCAGCGGCAGCGCGAGCGTCAGAATAAACACCATCGGCGGCGGTTCGGTGCGTATGGGGCGATGGTGTCGGAGATGAGGTTGAGGGAGGAGAACGCCAAGGAGAAACGACAGCCCAGATGGGATACGAGACGTCAGGGCGATTCGGATGTGGACTGGGGCACCGTGGACGAGAACGAGGCAGACGCTACCTCAGATGGTCATGGGATGGAAATCGATCCTGATCTGGACTTGGATCTGGATGCGATGCAAGGATTCGTTGAGAGCATGAGCGCGCGGGGGTCGCAGTTCGTGACCATGGACGATATCGAGGACGAGGCACGACTAGCACGGGAAGGTGCGGAAGGGGATAGTGGACCTGATGAGAGCTCCACATCGGACGAGGACGAAGACGAGGAAGAGGCCTTCCAATTGGAGGAAGAGAGGTTCGTCGCGGAGTCCGACGGCGAGGCAGAGTCAGATGACGACCTGAGTCCTACATCGGGTTTCAAGACGCGCCTGGGCAAGATGCGCGAACGAGGTCGCAGTCAAGAGCCAAAGTCTACTCAAGAGTGGTCTGATGACGAAGACGACGAGGATATACTCGCTGTTGTAAGTGCCACTCCATCTGTCGGTTGTGATCCCCGTCCCAAGACGTTTTTACTGTACCCAGATCAGTCAAAGGGGCATTGAAGCCCGCTTGGACGACCCCGAGTTCACCACACCAGTCAGCAAGAAGAAACGTACGCTCCCTTTTTTTCTAATGTAGGCACCACCGTCTGATCGCGCCCCCCCAGGACAAGAAAAAAGGCAAGAGGAAACAAACGGGGGAGTTTGCCTCCGAGCTCGAAGCCCAATGGGCCAAAGACCGCGCCAAGAAAGCCGAGTATAAGCTCGCGCGCCAACAAGCGCGTCTTATCGCAGCCCTAGATCCTGTCGGCGCCGCCGCCGGGCTGGGGAAGAAACAGGGCGGCGGCGTCTCGCGCAAGGCGATGCGCGCAGCGGCACGGCTCGATCCCGACAAGGCGCGTATGCTCACCCCGCACGCGCTCATCGGGCTGGCGGATGACCCGCGGGAGACGATGGCCATGATCGAGGACTTGCTGCGACAGTTCGTCGCGTTGGGCGTGTCCAGCATGGCGTTGCCGCCGATGCCCAAGTGGGTGCGCAAGAGCATACACGAGATGGCGGCGGCATTTGGGGTAGGGAGTAAGAGTAAGGGGAAGGGCCGGGAGAGGTACACGGTGTTGGTGAAGACGGGAAGGACAGGGCAGGTGAAGGAGGGACGGGTAAAGACGTTGGTGAAGCGAAGAGCAGGTGGTGCTGGGCGGAGCGGGGGAGGCAAGGGTGGCCGGGTGCCGAAACAGAAGGACGGGGACGAGGTGGGCAAGGAGGCGCCCAAGATTGGGGAAAGCAACATTGGGTTCAAGATGTTGGCGTCGATGGGGTGGTCCGAAGGGGACAGGATTGGCGGATCGGCGTCGGTGGGCATCGAGGCGCCGTTGACGGCCATCATCAAGAACTCAAAACTCGGACTGGGCGCGACACGGTGACATACACTATATTGCGGGATACTACTTAAGTATGGGGGTTATCTACGTAGGAACGGTAGGAAATGATGGCCCTCTATCAATCTTACAACCGATTAGTCGACATCCATCTCTGAAGGCCCTTCCTGCTGCCGTTGTTTTGCCCCTGGGTCTGGTGTCTGTGTCCCGCTTTGCGGTGTCTGCGTGCCACTTGTCTGCTCCACTTTGGGCGGTTTGGGCTTTGCCTTGGTCAAGATCGGGACCGCAAAGTAAATGACCTCCTCCCGCTTCTTGAGGATGTCTGCCACCTTGAGCACCGGATCCTCGTTCTTGGGGCGCTCCGCCTGCCTTGCGATCTGATCCTCGAGCCACTTTTGCACCGTGGCACACTTTTCGACGACGGCGGTCTTATCCTTGTCGTCAATATGCGCAAACTTGTCATCTGCCGACGTTGCCTGAGCGAGGTACTCATTGAGCGCTGTCCGGAGGTCGGCGATGACCTTGGGCCGTTCCTCCGTTTCGTACCAGCGCGCGACGACGGGGTCGCCGATAACTTTGAGTGCGTCGAGTCGTTCGACGTAAGCAGACTTGGTCGCGTCCTCGCCCTCTTCCGAGTATAGCCAATCCTCGGCATCTTGGAGCATCGTCACAAGCTTAGCTTTCTCGCCCGATTGCACGTACGCGGCATAGCGGTCGTCAAGCTTGCCGCGGGTATCGTAGACGTATTCTTCGAGGGCGTTTTTGCGATCCTGGGGCACGTGTTAGGATGTGTGTATGCGCGGAAAAAAATCAGTTGGACGTACCTCGGTGTCCTGAACGAGCTTATCAGCGGCGTGCATCTGCGCTTCTTGCTCCTTGAGCCTCTCGAGGACGCTCGAGTCAAGCGACGACGCAAATGAGGCAAATGGCACTTCGGTCTTCTTGACCACCCGTTTCTTCTTGGGTTGCTCTCCAGGTTGTGTGCTGCCATCCACGTCCATTGCGACCTCTCTCTCCTCCGTCTCTTCGACGTAGGCAGCTTCGAACGACATGATGCCATGGAGGTTGAGCCGCGTCTTGAGCTTGACGCAAGTAAGATCGGCGTTCGGCTCTGCAGGGACGTTCTTGGCGCTGAACCGTGCCACCCAGGGGTTGATGTGACCCGGTAAACCCTGTGGCTCTGCATATGACGCCTCAATATCGAAAGGGCCTTTTCGGTAAAAGGTCAAGACCTTGGTCGAGGGGATCGCGTTGCCGCGGGGGAAGACGACGAGCTCGGTGTCGTCATCTGGGTCCGAGTCTGATCGATCCCAGGATACTTTGATGGGATACGGCGTGATGTCCCTGATATGGAACTCGCGCACACGGAATGTAGGGCTGAAAAAGGCGCAGGCAAAGGTGGCACCGCGAGCGACGGACTCGTCTTGATTGAGAGTTGTGGAGAGGGGTTTTCCGCCGAGCGCTGCCTGTATGCGTGCACGGACAGCAGGAACACGTGTGGTGCCACCGATCAGCTCGACGGCATCGATTTGATCGATGGTGAGACCAGACTCTATGAGAGCCTGTTGGAGGGGAGCAGCGATGCGGTCGAGGACAGGGGCGATGAGTTCCTCGTAGGTGTCGCGGGAGAGTTTGGAAGAGGCGTCAATGTCGTTCATGATGGACTCGACGCTGAGGGGCGCCTCCGAGTTGGCAGACAAGATTTTTTTGAGGCGTTCGCATCCGACTGCGAGACGGAATGTGGCTTTTGGGCTGGATAGGACGTCGATTTTGTACTTTGTCTTGAACTCTGTGGCAAAGTGTCGGAGGAGGGCGTAGTCGATGTCGCGACCGCCGAGATGCCTGTCGTAGGCGGCGGATTTAACGACGAGCTGGCCTTTTGAGAAGGCAACGATGGCGACGGACATGGAGGAGTGGCCGACGTCGACGAAGAAGATGTGGCGGGGGTTCTCTGGCTCTGGGAGGTCGGTTTTTGTGATACCCCAGTTGAGAGCGGCAGCGGTGGTGTCGTTGATGACACGGAGGGTGTTGAGACCGGCGATGGCAGCGGCGTCTTGGATGGCTCTGCGCTGGACATCGGTGTACCACCCAGGGACGGCGATGACAACGTCGGATACGCCTGCCTTGAGTTCGCGTGCAGTAGTGTCGCGAAGCTTGCCTAGATACATGCCCACGAGCTGAGTGGCAGAAAAGGAGCGCTTTTCACCGAGATACGAGACCTAGCGGGAGAGGGGATTGGTCAGATGGGGCTGATAAGGGAGCTGATGGGGACCTACCTCTGCACCAACTGTGCCATTGACGTCGACGAGGGTCGCATGGAGGAAGCGCTTTTCGTAGTCGAGATCGGGGTCGAGGGCGGTGCGGCCGACGAGCCGTTTGAGCGCGCCGACAGTGTTCCTGAAGTTGGATGTCTCCTGGGTTTTGGCGGGTTCACCGATGGCGCGTTGTTTGGCACCGAATGCGACGAGCGATCTGAGCGGGAGGTCAGCACGAAAAAAATGTGGCGGGGGAGGACACACGGTGTCGTGCGATTGGAGGTTTCGTTAGCGATGATGTCGATGCCGCGGTTTCTGGCGACGCCGATCTGGCAGGGATGAGCAGAGCAGGGGGGACCAGGAAGAGGGCAGACAAACCTTGCTGTGGAGAGTACCGAGATCAATGCCGACGACAGACATGGTGTTGGGGGCCAGACTAGGGCGAGCTTGACTTTTATATCCGGGTTCAGTTTCTGGCAGATTCCACCACATTCCATCCTCGTCGACGACGGCGACGGCGACGGCAACAGCGACGAACGGACATGTCCGCCAGACAGAACAAGAAGCGCAAGGGTCGGCCCAACAACCGCGAACGGACGGTGACTACCTTCACCCAGGACCCAAACACCTCCTTCCTGGTCCCACTCCCCTCCGAGGACCCCCCCTTCGCCATGTACCAGCACCCGTTCTTCCAGCCAGCGCTGCCACCCGGAAACAACGACCTCGAGATCCTCGAGAACCTCAAGTCCATCATTAAGGACGGCCAGCATGAGTTCTACCGCGCAGTCCCACAGCCAGCCGCTCTCGCCTCCCTCTACCTGGGCCACATCCCCCCTTACCCCCACTTCAACCTCGAACCACCTCCCAATGTATTCCTTTCCTCTCTTTTCCTCGCATTCACTCACACCCTTCCCAGACTGACACACCACCCCAAAATTCAGCCGCCGACGTCCCAGATCAAAACATGCCCTCTACCCAGCCCGACCAAGAGGACACCACAGCTCTCCCCATCGACACGAAGACTGACGCCCCGGGTGAGTATCCCCCCGTGGACACCGCACAGCCCGACAAGGATGCCACCAAGGTCGAGGAACAGCCCCAGCCAGCACCCGACACCCCTTGGGAACGTCGCCCGCCCGACGACGACACTGACGACAAGCCCGTCCCTAATGACAAGAACGGACCCCTCGACGTCCAAGACGACCGTCGTTTCTCCAGAGACAGAGACAGAGACTACTGGGACCGTGACCGTCACGACCCCATCAGAGACCGCAGAGACAGGGACAGACGCCCCGAGTTCTTTGGCCGTTCTTATGGCCGCAGCCACGCCCCTCGTCCTCCTCCTGAACTCCGCCATTACGAACCCTCGTATGGCGACGACTACGTACCCCCTCCACGCCGCTATGACCCCGACGACAGGCGTGGCAGCCTCCGCAACCCCTCCTTCGACGATCGTTCTAAACTTCCTCCGTTTGACGACAGAAGGCCTCCATATAACGACCGTCGTCCTCCAGCAGAGGATGACCATCGTCTCGCTCTCGACGACCGCTCGATGAGACGACTCCCCCCGTCTGATCCCAGGCCCCTCGCTCCAACCGAGGACCGCACGCGCGCCATCAGCGATGCCACCCCACACTCCAGGACAACCGTAGAAGACGATTGCAATGTCCGTGCATCCTCACTTACGGCCGACGACCGTCCTCGAGCTAGCGTGCCACTGGAAGAGAGACTCTCCCAACCCGCCCCTCCTCCATCTTTACAGGACCGCCTCAGCCAGCCTGTTTCTGCTCCTCGTGATATCGCCTCTGCCCCCAGCCTCGAAGAACGACTTTCGTCCGCACCCGTCCCGCCCCGCAACTACGTGCGCGCTCCTTCTATCGCACGAGACGATCTTCGTGCACCGCCCCCTAATAAGGACGATCTCCGTGATCACGGTCGTCTTGGCGACTTTAAGACCAACAGGGCCTTTTCTAGGGAACGCGGCGGTCCACCTCTTACCGCATCGACCTATCGACCAGACGTGGACCGCGGTTTTACCAACAGGGATGACCGCGACAGACGTGATCGTGATGTCGTCAACATCGACGCCCCTCCAGCGCGCTATGGTGATACATTCAACCGCGGTCCACCTCCACGCAGGTTTTCGCCTCCACCTGCGTTCGATCGTGACCGCGAGCGGGACAGGGTAAGACCGTATTATCCACCCCCACCACGCTCGCCGCCACCTTTCCGCAGCGAGGGTGTATATGATCCAGAAGGTGATAGAAGATATCCCACCGATCGTGAACGGGACGCATACGAACAACGTCGACGAGACTGGTATGCTGGCGACAACGACAAGCGCGAACCGCCACCGCCACCAGCCTCGTGGCGACCACGTGACAGATCACCGTTCATGGATAGAGACAGGGAACGATTTGATCGCGAGAGAGAAAGAGACAGAGACTTTCGCGACCGTGATCGGGCACAAGAGCGCGAACGTGATCTAGGCCATTTCGCACCGCCGCCACCCCCGACGAGAGCGCATTGGGACGACCGCGATCGACGCGTCGGGTTGCCGCCCTCGCCTCCGCCCTTGCGTATGGATACAGCAGGGGGTGTAGGGACTGGTCGTTCGTTGAGTGCTCGATTGACAGATCCACACTTTGCAAGCGGGGACGATCGTGCATACCTACCTCCGAGAGACTTTGATCGAGGGCGGTATGGTGGGCCTCCGGTGGACGACCATGCGCACGGGCCACCCTTTTCGCGCGTCCGGAACCGGAGCTTGAGTCCACCGCGCCGTGGGCTCGCCGACGATCTGCGTCCGCCGTTGAAACGCGTGCGCGAAGACAATGGGGTTGGCTACGTCGGAGGCGGCCCTGCGTACTCGCCGCCACGCCGTGGAGGCGGTGACTACCCACCTGGTCCGCCGCCGTCGTCAACGGTAACGGCAACGAGTGCGACCACGACAGGTGCGACGGCTGTGAGTGGCACGGTCGCCGCCCGGTCCACGGGGACGCGTACCCCGCCAGCACCGCCGCTGTTGTCATCAAACACCGGTGGAACGGGTGGTGGTGCGTTTTACGAGCGGGATCAACGCGATAGGGAAAGAGAATACGTGCGTGCGGAGTATGGGATGGGGTATGAGCGAGAGGAGCGCGGACGACGGAGTCCACCGCCGATGGGTGGGCGGATGGGACCGGGTGGGGGGTATGGGCGGGGTGGTGTCATGGGGAGGGACGATCGGCGATATGTGCCGCCGCCTCCCCGGTCGAATTGAATGTAGGGGGCTCGATCTGAATGAAGTTTAGTGAGGGAGGATCTTGAGCGGACGTGGCTATATGATATTGCTGGATATATATCATGTTGTGTGCTTGTTATGTTCTTTTGCTTATATGTTACTGGCGCATGTCTCAGACTCCAGTTCGAACAGTTAAGAAAGATCTGGACTCGTTCGACGCAGGGTGTCCACTGGTACCAAGCTTTAAAAGGGAGACAAGGCTGCTGCGATCGTCTAGCACACAGATTGTCGAAGAGTAAATCGCGAGGGGTCCACCAAGGTAGCAGATGGTACTGCATTACAATACACAAGTACTGTGGTGTCGATTGGCGAGCTATCCTCATGACGACTTGGACATCAACGGGATGTCGGACCGTGAAGACGAGTAATGCGTGGGAATTGATTCGATAATGGAGACCTGCAGGCGACGAAGCTGGCTGAGCCAACTTACAACGTGGATCCATGACGTCGGCGAATCTTACCACGATCCGTCCATGGCGCCTTGTCCAAGGCAAGACCGTGAGTCTGATCTCATCTACCGACCAGGCAAGCGTCTGGCTGGTTGTCGAGATGGGTCTGATGGGACAAGTATGTAGTAAGAAATCGAGTTGGCAACGTATTCTTTTTCCAAGTCGCCATGAGAGGGGACCGCCTAAAGTGGATCTGCAATTTGGCAACCTCATCCCATCGAAACGAACTGGCGCTCCTCTTCGCCAGCGTGTGTTAGCAGTCACACGAAGATTGGATTCGACTGTCAACACGCAGTGTCTCGCTGCAATCATACCAATCTGACGGGTCCTATCGCCGGATGGATATCATCACCGGTGAACTGTCGATCCATTTACGAACACGAGGATAGTCGCTACAGTGGACGTCTCGCTGGACTCGTGGAGACGGCTTGCTGCGGAAATCTGAAAGTGTCACTCCAACCTTTCAACCGATTCGTTGCCTATGACCTTTCCTTTCTTTAGACGATGGGAAGACCGCGGTCACAGGAGCCCATCATCGAGCGTGACGACTAGTGGCTTTACATCGGTAGGAAGTATCCGTACTTTGGTCCCCATTCTCGCTTACAACATGCGTGAGCGCGGGGCACTACCCGTGGCAGTACAAGATCTCTACGGTTCCATGTCGGAGAGGTCGTTCTTGCCACCAAGGAGGAGCACGCTTGATCAAACCTGTACATCTCCTGTGGTGGCCCCGTCGTGCGAGCCTTCTTATTTACTGACCTTTCCTGTTCTTGATTAGAACCACTTAGACGAAACAAACACCAAAACTTATAAAAATTGCGAACGAGAAAGGGAGGGAGAGAAAGTAGCCACTCCTCTGATTGTCGTCCAGACCCGGGTGCCATCATTGTGCTGGCTCAGTTGTTGTAACACGGTTGCGTCTTGGAACTTGCTGGGTGGCCTCATTTCATCGTGCACGTCAAGTGGCGTTAGAAAATGCCACTGTACTGAGAAACACCAACAACTGAAGCGCTGGCTCTTCACGGTCATGATCACCACCATGTCTCGGTGATTTGACAAAAACTCAAGCATCTAGTCACCGCAAAATGCCTGTGAGCCATGACATACCACCCATGACGAGCTTGACACACCTGTGCATTTACTATCATATGCTTGGTCCCCAGTAATGCAAATGTTCAAGGGGGTCACAAAGTTGCTGGATGTGTTTGGTGAGGAGGGTGTGCCAGAGGACAGCAGGTCACTGATCAATGCATTTCATGTCATGTGCCAAGCTTGGATTCATCCTCACACAGATGGGTAGTTGGGCAAGCACATTCAGGATTCATCCCTGAGTAGCCTGAGTGAGTACAATTGACAAGGTAACTGCACAACCACTAATACAAGAATCTAAACAACAAACAACCTTCACATCAGAGCTGAAACATGAAGTACCATACAAGAACCTGAAGACATGTCATTGGGTCAATCATCACAATTCCCTCAGCTTAAGATGTGCATGCCAGTCATCATGCTTCAATGCATCCCACAGTTCTTTCTGTGTGCAGGGGTCCTCTACCTCATATGTGTCAGCACTTGCACTGCTGAAGAGATAGAAGGTCTCCAGGCCAGTGGCATTCTTGCAGGAGAAAATATAGTGATAAAGATCAATTTCTTCAAGGATGTTTTTGATGTCACTAATCTTGGCACCAATTGTGCTGGCAAGCATGTGTGTGACAGTGTCTGGTGATGCAGAGTTGCTAGTCCAACCATGGGGATCAGCAAAGCAATGATCCTGCATCTGATGAGTAAGCTGTGGTGAAGAGGAGATGTAACATGGTTGATAGCATACCTCCACTTTTGAGTCAACAGTGTTGGTTGGCAATTGTATACCCAGGTTTTCAATATTTTCCACCTATCAGTTAGAACAAACATCAGTACTGAGGATCCATCTATTCTGCTGGGTGGGTACATACTGCCATGGGTGATTGAAGATCATTAGATTAAAGAGCTCATGATAGAATCTACATGACTGTGAGTCAAGTAATATGGAAGGGAAGAGTGTGTTCTAGTTCACCTCAGTGATACAAAGAGTTCACTGAAGTGCGTGAAAGCATGAGACACGAGACATAATTTATGATTACATAAGCAACCAAGCATGTGAAATCTAACGCTCCCCCTCTGCTTGCCCCTATAGCACGCATATGGTGAACGCTACACATGACAATTATTTTTCCTCCTATTAGCAGTAGGGGACTCCGCTTAATGGAGCTATATATTTTGGCTGACGAGCTGCGCCCCGACCCAATGACAGACAGGGGGTACCCGGGGTTTGATGACGAGCGCACCCGAGGAGAATCGTCCATCATATGCATGACATGACAGTTCCACGTCCAAGCAGTCACTGTAAAACTTCGACTGTCTCACAAGCGCTACATCAACCTACACGAGAATCGTATGCAATTATTGCGAACAAGAATTTCTTTAGCGTTCCCTCATCACCAAAACCCTGGTGGGACCATCGCATGTATGTATAATATTCGAATATCCTCGTTCTGAATTAGTGCTATTTTCCTAATAGATTACTTGCAACATGCGCCCGGATTCGGAATGTAGCGTGTATAGCAACAAATGGAGCGCTTTCCTCACCCGAAAATGGATATGCAAGGAACTCACGCATTACATAGGATCACGTTCGAAAGTCTGAGAAGCAACGGAGGAGGGTGACGGGGATTCTGGCGCCGATTGAGCGCTCTCGCCTTAAGATTCACCCCTGGTGCCGTTATCGACGAGGTGCGGACTCGGAAGCACCGGCGGGTGAAACTCAATCGTCGTGGTCTTGAACCAATGGCTTGGTCATGGTATCTTATGCTGGACCCCGGTGCCTGCGCTCCTGCAATACTGCAACAAAACTAACTCTTAGCTAACACACGCTCCTTGGACCAAAATCTGCGACCTTCCGTCTCTCACATTTCAATTAGGAGACGCAACGTAAATATTACCAGCGGATCAACCCGGAAATTCATGATGGTCCCCGGCTTTCAAATGTTTACATTATTCTGTAGCGTGTAGTGTACTCATATTCCACCCTCTCAACGCATGCACAG
>JBBPTY010000391.1:0-18971 GCA_038094335.1 Tylopilus aff. striatulus | reverse complement strand
TGGGGGTTTATATCCCCCACAGTGGAATGCTACCTAAAACATGTGATATGTACTATGATGAATGTGGAATGGCGAGCGACGTCACAGGTTGTAACGCCGAGTGCGCCAACAAAGTCTAGACTCTATAGCCTAATTTGCTAATACGGCGCTCATGTTGGCAATGGCAATGTCAATGGAGCAGACCCAAGCTCCTCGGACGTCGTACTCTTCATACTCCAAACACTAGACGATAGATGCTCACCAGTGCTCATGCAGACCCGAACGCCTCCGCCTGAATATTGTATAAGCGCGCATATTCACCACCACGAGACATCAAATCGGCATGGGTCCCCGTCTCGACAAGCACCCCATCTTTGATGCATCTACAAATCAATTACATGGCGCATCAACACGTGCTGTGTCATATGCACTAGGGGACCCACAGGATCAAGTCGGCGTACTTGGTCAAGTGTCCGAATCGATGCGTTACCATGATCATCGTGCGACCCTTTCTTTCTCGGCGTAGGTTCGAGAAAAGTCGGTATTCAGCCTCAGGATCGAGTGCCGAGCTGGGCTCGTCCACAGCGACGAGCTTGATGCGAGACGTGAAGAGGCGCATGAACGTACGCGCACTAAAGAAACGAGTCACAAACCAGACTCTGTCGTGAAATAATTACGGTAGAACGTACGCGACGAGCTTTTGCTTCTCCCCTCCTGTCGTATGCAAACCGGGTTGAGCATACATGCCCCAACAAATGGAATAGACATACCGGAAACACTTGATGGTTTCTTTAAGTCGGTGCGCATCTTTTCCAACGCATCGATACCTCGACCTGCGAAGCTGATATAACCAAGCGACACAGGCTCCAGCACTGTGTCGTATCCACTCGACAAGTTCTTGACGATGCCTTCTGCCCCTGCAGCGGACACGGACTCCTCGACCTTTTCCTGATCGTTCATTGCTTCAGGATCTGCCGCGCCAAGCGTGATGCTCTCTTTCAAAGACAGCGGGTATAAGTTGTGTTCCTGCGTGAGCATCGCAATGCCCTTGCGTAGCTCGGATATCTTGTACTCTCCGATAGGTATTCCATCTATGAGGATGCTGCCCACGGTGACGTCGTACAATCGACTCAATAGCTTGATGATGGTTGATTTCCCACTTCCATTGGTCCCAACAATGACAACCAGTTGCCCAGGTTGAATGGTGAAGGAGATGTTGGAGAGGGAGTTACGTTGAGCCTTGCTGTTTGGATAACAGAATGAGACGTCTCTGAACGACGCGTGTCAGATCACATGCAGAATAGGGTGGATGTAGTCCACGTACCGTACTTCAATACTCATTCCATCGCTTTCCTCGTATCCTGGTCGTGGGAAGGGTGTTTCACCATCCTTCATCTTATTCTTGGCATCAAGTACAGCATAAACACTCTTCATCCGCGAGAAGTTACTCGGCCAGAGGTCTATATCGATGGCCATACTGAAGAGGGTGTAAGACATGGAAGCTGAGGCTTGGTTAAGAACAGCAAGCTGGGTCATGGACAACTTGGAGGGATTCATGAGTGCCAGGAAAGCGAAGAAAAGCTGAGCAACAGTCAGTCTTGCGCGCACGAGGGTGAAATGCGATCTTACTGTCGGAGCATCGTCACCGAGCGTCCTCAGCATATCCGAGAGTAGCTCGCGTTTCTGTGAATACAACTCTTCTGCAGAGGTGTCGGGGGTACCCCCAAGGCCAGCCTGTGCCTTGCGGTATTCTGAAATGTTAAACGGTTCAGTTTGTCGCGACCGCCGCAAAAAAATAAAAGGCAAACCGCTCGTCAGATGTGTGGTAACACCTCCGGCCATCACCTCCTGTTTCAAATCGTCCGAAGTAAACTTTTGCAAAGCAAATTTGCGGACATAAAACTTATTGACTGCGTCTACAAAATATGCTGTAAAAGCGATCAGTCAAAGAAGGAAGGACATCAAGTGGTGAACCATACCTTTTGTCCAGATATCGCTTGACAGGACGTGTCTTATGAGTGGGGGTAATATACAGAGCGCAAGAAATATAGGTCCGCCATTACGGAGGCCAGTGCCAAGGGCACGTATGAAGAAACGAATGTGCAGAATAAAGGATATCGCGCTCCTTGCCATCGATATGACACGCTCCAGACATTTGGACACGTTCCCAGCTTCAGCAGTGGGTCCGTCGTTGTCTAGAAAGACATGGGTCACAGGATTAGACCGGATGGTGTGGCCACGTACCCAAATCGGATCCCAGTTGGGCTACAAGGAAATTCCAACTTCACATCAGATGTGGTATTCTGCCAGAATCATCCCCTCACTCACCTTGGTAGAGGCGGGCTTCGTATGCATGCTTTATACGCGAGGCGAATGCAACCCTGTCTCTATCCCTGAGGGCTCCAAATAAGCCCGCATCCACAGACGCTAGCGCCCACTTACGATGCCACTCGCATGTAAGCGCTGAACGCAGAACACGCGACTCTGAGTAACACCGCCTTGTACAAATCATACGCTTTCGCCCCAGCCCTCGGCCCAACCAAAATCTTTTGCTGAATCTAAAAGGCGGAGGTATGGATACGCAGAGACGCGCGTCACAGCACTCACTAAGGAAAACAAACGATTCGTGAGATAGAGTGAGAGCGGACCCTCGAGCGCAAACCAAAGCTCAGCCAAAATCCGACGCGCGAACAAATCCGGGCTGATGGTGCACATGTCATGGAGGGCGCGTCGGAGGAATGGGAACGCAGAGGAGATGTTTTCCCAACGAAAACGCGAGACAGAAAGCTTGGTCTCCTTGAGGATCAGGACACGCCATACGCCAAGGTAAAGCTCTTCAAAGGACGGCTTGACGTCTGGAGAACTGTGGGTTTCTTGCGGCTCAGGCTGCGTGGTGGGGCTAACGGGACGCATCGTGGATGGCGGTTGGAGTGCACGCACACTGGGCCATCGCCGTGATGCTGTGTGCGGCTATCACAATCCGAGTCATTGTCTCTAGCTCCGGCTCGGGCCCGGCACAAGCCCGGACAATCCTTCTTGTTCTCGGAGACGCCACTCGACTATATCATTTCGAATTATGGGTAGGACACCAGATTTACAACCATAAACGTCAAGATGGAACTATCTGCAGCTCACGGACTCGGAGTCCTCTTCGAGCGTTGTGATGATTATGAAGCAAATGGCGTTCTGAAGAGTTATGCAGACGAATTGGCGGCCCTGTAGTACAAATAGTGTAGATTCACCTCAATGCTGCCTGCACAAAAACAATTGACGCGCAGGAATCGAAATTAGTCTCGCATCCAAAGGATGACTCGGATTAATAGTGGCGCCTGTCAGGCCAGAGAAGACCATTGCAGAGTCAGTGGGAGTATTTCCCTTGGTGCGTGCGACCGTCTCGCTCCTCGTTGGTGGATGGCTCGCCTAGCATTCAGTCTAGGAAAAGATACACACGTCGGCTAGGCAGGATATCAGGGTTTGTCATCGACCTACACGCCGAGGAGCGAGTTCGCATAACCTAGACATCCATCCGCGGAGCCCAATATGCAAGTCAGTACAGACTCGACGTATATCGGTGGATAATCAAGCCTGGCGTAGCAATCCAGTAGTTACGATCTTGTACAAGGAAATTCCAATGGTCGCGCTAGATTCCGCGGGGGGAGGTAATACTCACAACCACACCGACAATGATAGCTATCGCGCTGAGCAGGAGGGCATGAAGAGAAGCTCTGGCAAGGACGATTGAACTTGTCAATGGAGAGTGCCCATGTTGACTAAACAACCTACAGACCGCGGTGAGACCGACCCCGCAGTTCCGACCTTCGCAAACATTTGAAAATTGTGCTGGTGCTGATGAAGCCACACGCAGTGCCCATGCACGAAGCAATGGGTATGATCTAGTAAAATTACATCAGTATTTCGTCTGTTAGTCGTACACACATACCGGAATGAGTACAGAAAAGCATGGTTGGGATCTTGATACTGGAAATCGATTAGATTGTTCGTCATAATAGTAGATCAGGATACACGAACATCTGGACGAAGGCTCCTAGAACAGGGTGACAGGTCAGCGGATGACGAAAGTAGGAAGATTAGTACACATTCCAAGCACTGAAAGAGCGAATAATTACATTAGGACGGGGTTATGTTTGCTCATTGAATTGTGCAAACGGTTAATTCAAAGGACATGATCTCACCACGACGGAGTACCTACATATGTACCCCTGCTGAGCCAATTAGAATGCGATTACGCCAAAACAAAGATTGGAGGCTCACCACGTCAGATATTTTTCGTATGTCGGTAAATTACCTCCGTGGCACAGTGATACCGATTCTAATGGCTCGCTAGAGCTCCCAGGCTGGTCAAGGGCATCTACGACGCCTTAAAAAAGATATTATTTCTACTTTCAAAGAGAGATATCGATTCGAACCACTGACAAAACAAAAATATCCTAGAGTAGTATGAGTCTCAGGCTAAACACAAAGTGGCGTCATATAAAGACCCACTATCAATTTGAGAGAATGAGCGTCGCTCGAGAAAAATACATGCAGTAGGTTGTTTGGCACAGAAAGATGCATATATCCTAGTTGACCCTCAACTTAAGAAATAGGATGAAGGTACTTGATGGTACGCATGCCTTCGATATTGTCAATCCTAAGCGGATTGTGAGTGGACAAGGGCAGAACCTCACCCACCGATCAATCCTGCTCCAAAATCTAATGAGATGGGGTCAACGTTACCGCTCTAGCACATGGTCTCTTCAACGCAGTACAAGACAATGAAAAAAGGTGTGTGCGGATCGTATACATATGTTCAGGGTGGGGACCTTACGGCCACCTACTAGTACCTTACAGAGTTACAGGCTGCAATGTACTCTGCTTCAAATTAAGGGTCCGAACGAACCCAGGGTGTGGCCATGAGTTGACGCTGGCTTGACAGCTGCCAAATTTTTGAGCCACACAATGGTGCCATCGGGTTTTCAATATCACTGGCAGTGGGGGTCAACCAAATATCACCTGGGCCTTGTGTGCCTGACGATTCTGCAAGTAATTCACTACGCCTTTACAAGAGACCACATAATCTGGAGCATTGCTTGCCTTATGTGAATTCAGGTTATTGCATGCCTCCATGCCGACGATTGACTTGAAGGCAGCTCGCCGATCTGGCTTTGTGGCCAAGCATCACTTGAAGACTTGCGCTAGTGACGGACTCCAAATCCACCGAGTCCGTGCGAGCATGGTGGAAGTTAGCGGAAACCTGCCATGGCTAAATGCCAGTGACAAGGAACATTAAGGAGAGCGGACAGCTTCAAGGGAACAAGAATAGTGACGCTCCGTCGGGGTCGACGGTAAGGTACAGGAACAAGATCTACTGTGCGACTGCCGCGATGATGGTGTGACAATGAAAGCATCGTGCGCATGACGACGGGCCTCTGCTCAAGGCAGATCCGAGTGGTCGACGTTGGACGTCCACTATATATTTCTGACGGTGTCTGGTTGGCCGTATACAAAACTGGGCAGGACGCCTTGTGATGTTTGCATTACCTGGACATATAGCTCAACAGTGCCGTATCTAGAAAAGTGGAGCAGTACAAATACAGATTCAAGCGCCGTAAGTCACAGTGCATTAATTTAGTTGAGTATCGATTCAAAACGAGAGAAACGGGGTTCTCGCAGTGAGATGCGGGTGTATATGTGTCGTCGACAAATGTACCCGCCGGTACAGTGGAGGTATCCATATGAATATACATGTGAGACATGGGTTAGATATTGGCGTCGAAACGAGAGAGGGGTGGACACCATGCATCGGACGTGTGGCAGGCGACGGATTTTGCGTATAGTATTGGACGGTTGGCGGGAGAGACGGTGATCATGACTCGTTCAGCTCGAAATATGACCTGAACATGGACTCTGTGTAGAGATGCGTGTCGGATATGACTGCGTGGACGTGCATGAATAACCGCGGAAACCGTTTGGTAAAGTAGCCCAGGAAGCCCTCGGGCATAGGTCCTAGTGTGCGCTTGACGTGATCGGGAAGGTCTTGATAGTGGTGTTTCTGCAACGCTCTGCGGTGAGCGGAGCCATGAGTGGAATAATGAGGCCTACCTTGTTTCTCAGCGCCCTCAACAAGTCTTGTACGTTCTTTCCGTCATATTTTCGGAACTTACCCAAGTTTTCGATAAAGACCTTGTCCAACCTCGAGTGCCAGTCGTGCCCAACAATCTCAAGCGCGCCAGTCTCGAGCACGACAAGATTATGATCCCGTGGGTCTCGACACATGATCTCAAACCGGTCTGATGCGTCTTGAAGGAAATTCAATCGCCGTGCTGGGTCCCAAAAGAAGGGATGTGTGAGACACGCCATGGTATCGGGCCTATTCGATTTCAAACGCTCGAATTAGTCGCAAGAATGGAAGCAAAACAAGCCTGACTCGCCGGCGAGAAGCCACCGGATCCAGCATCTTTCCAATCAAGCCGACAGCTTCAAAGCCCTCTTCTCCAAACCTCTCCAAGCCGTCTAGCGATTTAACGTTTTTGATGATATTGACTTCCCGTTCGAACCTGTCTCCAAACGGATGCGAGCCATTCGTGAGGACGTAGTAAAATAGGCACCCCAACGCGAATATGTCGACGGCCTTTGTGAGTCGCGTCGTTGGTCTCGACGTGGAGCAGCTCCTGCTGACGACGGTACCTGTACTGTCCGTGGACGATTGTGACCCGTCATCATTGATTGAATCGTCGAGTTTCACATCTCCACGCAGAATCTCAGGAGCTCTCCATCCTACCGTGCCTGCAGCCTGTGCACCCTGCGCGGTTGGCAAAAAGCTTGTCTGGTCGACCTCGAGCTTTTTACAAAGCCCGAAATCTGATATTAGCATTCGCCTCCCACCGTCCTTGCCAGTTGCACCGTTTTTAGGCGCCGAGATGAGGATGTTGTGAGGTTTGATGTCACGGTGGATGATTTTGAGGGAGTGGAGGTGGCGTAGTCCTGAGGTGATCTGACGAAGCGCTCGTTTGGGGTCGAAAGTTGCAACGATCTCTTGGAATTGATCAGGGGACTCGATCACATCCGCAAGCGAGGCGGGACATAGCTCTAGAGCGATATAGAGGAAGTTACCGTGTGACTCTTGGTAATAGTATCGAATGACGTTAGGATGGTCGTCAGACTCCTGTAGAATGCTGACCTCCCGCGCAGCGAGGGTGACAAAGTCCTGAAGGAGGCGCTTGACAGCCACTGCACGCCCTTGAAGAGACCCTTGAAACACGACGGTTCCATGCGAACCAAACCCTGCAGCAACCATATCAACGGAATGGCCAGGAAATATGGATGAAACCAAGTTCACCAAGAACCGTATCGGACACAATGAGCGAAGGTGTACTGGGCTGAGGTGTCGACTGGACAATCAATGTCGCCGAACCAGTGCGCCTTAGGTTTCCCTCGGCCGCACCGGCACCAGTGTCGTCCTTGGAATCAATGACGTGCTCAGCGTCCTTCTCGCCTTCGGTATCGTCGACGGCACCGACGGCCATAGAATTCTTGCCCTTTCCCTTCTTTCCTCTTCGCCCTCGTCTGGGTTTTCGCTTGCCCGGTACGACATCAACAACGTCCCCCTCCCGTTCACTCTCTTCCACATCGTCCACAGAAGGTACCCCAGGTGAATCGAGGGTCTTTTTCGAAAGTATGGGCGATTCCGTTAGCTCAGCGATAAATTCTGGTGATGCTTTTGCAAGAGCAGGCGATGCCGCCCCGACGTCTGACGGTAGTGAAGGCGAAGGTATCGAACCTTCTCCATCGCGCACCAAGGGCGGCGATGATGACGACGCTCCGATGGCAACGGGTAGAGGAGTGATGGAAGACAGAGCCAGCTCAGGACGAGCTAGGGGCGAAAGACGAGGGCTCCATGGATATAACTTGGCAAAGGGAAGTTTATCTCTGAACAGCCACGTCGAGCCAACGACCATCGCCATGATAACAGTACCAAAAGCAGCAGACATTCTGAAACGTTCCCCTAGGGCATTCGCAACGGACGTCCAGGATGGTATAGCAGTAGACATATTGTTAGTGGTATCTGGGATATCTGTGAGGGGATCTGCAGCATCGATACCAGTGGTTGGGGACAACTCGATCTCGGGTGGGAGTTCAACGGACGGCACGCCAGGCAGCTGTCTTGAGCTGAGAGAAGAGGCGTCCAAGGGACGCTTTCCAGTCAGACATTGTGTGTCAAAGGGTGATTCTGCACACAGCTTTCTGAGCTTGCGAAGTTTGGAAACGAAATCGAGGCTGTCTCGGGGATCTGTGCGGGAACCAGGGGGTGGGTCGATGGTACGGGAATTGATGCTGTACTCAGTGTCACCGAAAGCGATCAAGGGATAGTGTTCGTTGCCCATGACGAACAGCGAGCCAGTTTCCTCGACGAGACCGATATAGGCCATATCCGGATCATAGATGGACGCAGCGGTGGATTTATCAAAATCACGAAGCACATCTGAGATTGGTGGACGGGGCTGCATGAGGACAAAAGGTTCCGGTCGTCTAGAACTTGAGAGAACATCAAAGACTGCTACGCTGAAGGTCGTGCGAAGCAATTAATTAACCTCCGTGATGCGCCAAACACGGAGCGCTTACATTGGACTATCAAAGCTGAGGGCCCACAAAATTTGAGGTTCTCGGTGCACATACGGGTCTGCTGAGCTGCTGTCCCGTGCTTTGAAGGACATGATTCGACCGTTTGGGAGGGACTCGATGTAGATACCGTCTGGAGTGCGTCGGTAGGCAGCCTGGGCAGCATTGTCTTGCATATTGGGCCCATAGGAAGAAAAGGCGAGATTCTGAACCGGTTGCTTCCGTCCGGAGGAGGAGCGGGTGTGGATGGCAACATGGTAATCTGAGTACGTTCATGCTATGCAATGGGAGCAATAAGAAGCATGCGGGGGGCTCACCTGTGCGACCGACAAAGACCTCTGTAGGAGAAGACTCGCTATTGGTGGACGGGTGCTCCTCGAGTTCGTCCAGGTCGATGTCGTCCTTCTCTGTGAGGTCTTCAAAGGGGTTCCAGGGACACTCTGCGTTGATCGTTTTGACCTTTCCCGAGTCTAGTTCGATGGACAGGAGCGAGGTTTCCTTCTTTCCGACAAAAACCCGTTCGTCGTCGTCTCTGTCGAACTTGAAGGGGGAGAGTTCGACAAGCTGGGACATGGATACGGCGAGGGGCTGCAGGGGACTTTTGGGTGTTTGTAGGACGTAGATGTCGCCTGTCTGAGGTTCGATGATGTAGCGCTCGTGGTGGGAGTCGTCGTCGTCGGCGAGGTCGTGGTCGACGGGCGCGTGTTTTGTACGGACGAGGGGTGCAAGACTGGAGGGGAAGTCTGAAGCAGCGGCGGACATGGACCAGAGACGCTGACCAGACGTGCGGTTTACGGCGTGGAAACTGCCGTCGATGGAGGCGACGAGGACGATGTCGATGAGCTTGACATCGTCGGCATCGTTGTCGGGCGGTGAGCGGGTGTTGAGGGCGGTGTGATGGAGGGCGAGGGAGTGGGCGAGAGCGAGGGCAAGAAAGAGGGAGAAGGCGAGCAAGGGACGCATCGGTCAGTCCATGAAGAAGAGAGAAGACAAAGGCGGTGTTCATGCCAGACATTCACGTCGGCTCGCAGATTTTCGACCTTGCGTTCCATCCGACGAGCTCAACGCTCTACACAGGTCTGCTCAACGGCGTCGTCAAAGCATTTCGCTATGATGACCAGGGCCAGCACCACAATGTCTGGTCAGTCAGGCCATCCAAGCGTTCGTGCCGCTGTCTCGCAACCGACCACCTCGGCGACCGCCTCCTTGCTGCTGGCAAGGCAAAGTCCATCTTGTACGTTGCCCCTCCTAACTAGCTCTGCTCGTTCCCGACACCCCCAGCACCATCGACACTTCCACCGGCACCGTCGTGGACACCCACAATGACGCACACGAGTAAGCACCCGGCCACTCTCCGCTCAACACATCCTGACACCCTCAGCTCGCCCATAAATCGCATGAAACACCTCCTCCAAAACATGTTCTGCACCGGCGACGACGACGGTGTCATCAAGGTCCGTCCACTTGCATGCGAGCCAATTGCGCCGTACAAACTCACCACGGTAGCTATGGGACCCGAGGGGTCTACAGGAAATTCGTCGCTACACCCACCACTATGACTTCATTTCCGATTTTTTATGGCTCGACGACAAAAAGCAGCTGGTATCCACAAGGTAGTCGTACGCTCGTCCCCTTCATTGCCCTGCCTCATTCCGTGCCCCCTTTCCCAACTCAAAGCGCAGATGGCACACTCTCGGTCATAGATGTGCGTGGAAAGAAATCAGATCCCCTCGCCCGCTCTGAGGATCAAGAGGACGAATTACTCTCTCTCGTCACGATAAGAAAGTAAGCACCCCCTTCCGTTGTCTTGGATTCCACTTATTTTTTTTCAGCGGAACAAAGGTCGTCGTCGGCACTCAGCTGGGAATTTTGTCGATATTCAACCGTAGTCAAGGATGGGGTGACTGTGTCGACAGAGTTCCCGGGTATGTCGCGGCTATTAGACGCCCTGTGCAGATTTCTTATCTCTAACTTGTACAGGCATCCCCAATCCGTGGATGCTCTCTGTGCCTTGCCATCTTTATATCCCTCTGCACATTCCACGATTCTTACAGGATCTTCTGATGGTCTTTTGCGTGCTGTACAATTATTCCCCACCAAACTCCTTGGGGTCGTCGCTGATCACGGCTCATTCCCAATCGAGAGGATTGTGATTGATCAAAATGGCCAGGGGAGGTGGATGGGCAGTGCCGGCCACGAAGATACGCTCAAGCTAACAGATCTAAAGGACGTTTTCGAGGATGAGGGTACTAGTGGCGATGACAACGACAGCGATGGCGATAGCGACCGTGTACACCCTGCTCTCGACGACGACGGTGACCATCGAGATGAGGTTACCACAGAAGGCGAAGACCGAGCACACACCAACAGCTTGCCGCACGCTCTTGAACGGGGAGAGTCACAAGATTGCGACTCCGACACCCCCAAGGAAAAGAAGAGGAAAAGAAAGGGGAAGAATGAGTCGTTGGTGGGGAAGAAAAAGAAAGGGCGAAATGAAATTGAAGCCGAATCTTCCTTCTTCTCGGGACTGTAGAGTGTATGTTCCGAACTTTTTTTTTCACTTGTTGGCAATCGTATCAATATACCACTCCACTCTTTGTAGGGTGTCCTTCGTCTTGTGTTGCGCCTACTAAACCAGGAGCATCACTTGACGTCCTAGTGCTCACGGGCTGACGGCCACAGAACTGTTGTTGTTAGAAATATAGTACCGAAAGGGGAGCTCGGCTACAGTATGGGGAGGAGGGGTCACACTGTTGGTAAGCACGTGCGTCTGACATGGAAAAACAAGTCCATTGGCAGCTCCAGTTTCCATCAGGAAGCACGGAATTAGCTAGATCAACTTTTCCAGCCGCCTGCCAGCCAGGGGTTCTATTTGGTGCCTACGTGCCCACGCCGGATGCAAAGATCGGGTGCTTGAAATTACCAAGTCGTGGAATTGACGCCAAGATGGTGATCCAAGATCCGTGCATGTCAACTTGAATGCCAGGACCTGTAACTGTCTGCCATCCGCAACGCCAGCCAAGAACATGCAAGGTGCCTCCGTCCACGATCGGTGCCAATGACTCACCTGGAACAGAGGTGCGGTCAAAGTCAGCCGCGCATATGTGTGGATTTTTTTTCAGGTGACGGAGGCGTGTATAGTCTACCCGGGTCAGAGGAGAACCGGTCGGTCAAGCGATAAGCTCGAGTCTGCCACAATTTGTATTGTGCCTTTGGATGGACATTTCTTCCCCACGCCGAGGTGCTACGAGGCACGCGAAAAACGATGGATGGAGGGGGGGTGCGCACTGGGAGCATCCGAGGATCAGACTGGGGAAGCGAGCACGGGAAGCAAGCCATACAGTGTGCCCTGCGTGGAATAGAGATGTCTTAAGAAGATAGACTCGAAATGGCACCCGATCATCCGACTGCGCACACCCATGGTCGCATGGACAACTGTGATGTGCAGCGTGCGGATACCGTCATCAGCCCCCTCTATTGTGAGAGGCAGATCCTACGTTGAAAGTAGGCGTGCCCTTCTTCGGACCGGTACCGTCGTACCAGGATACTGGTGAACTCGTGTGGGTTCCCAGTGCAAGGGTCGGTTCGAGTTGGCGAGACCCACCGTTCATAATCATATAGAGACCCGTCGGGTCGTGTGATGAAGGCTGCGCTGAACCAATCAGAACTCTTTGATGCGCCCGCAGACTACCAGCACAATCATTATTTTTTCGTAATGCATTTTTCAAGGAGGGCGAGCCATGGATATCCGAGGAAAAGGCTCACCCCTTCCACGCTGGGCTGCCCCTGTCAATAGATCCGGACGGAGACCCCGGTCACTCCGCTGGGCCGCTATCCATTTCGTGGCTGTGTACCAAGCCTATTACTGCCCGGATCATAATTACTAACCCTCCTCCTTCATGTTGCCACGTACTAGTACTACTCTCCGTGGAGTCTACAAGGGCTCTGTCAGACACTTGTCGGCAAGAGCATCCACCATTCTCACCGCGTTGGACATACCCACCACGTCAGAGGTCCAAGGTGTGTATGACGGAACTTGGCGCGGGTCCGGTGACGTCCTTGAGACCACTTGTCCAACCACCGGCGAAATACTGGCACGTGTCCAGTCCGTGCGTCGCTCTTCCGACTCATCGTATCACCTCTTCATGACTATTGTTTTCGCAGGCCTCACCGCATGAACTTCACCAAGCCTTGGACAAGGCCAAGGAAGCCCATCTCTTCCTCAGAAAGCTGCCGGCTCCGCGTCGCGGCGACGTCCTGAGACAACTCCGAAATGCGCTCGCGGCGAAAGTGAGTCGCCTCTATCACGTATACACTTCTTTGGATCCATCAATTGTCCTTCTTATAGCGAGATGCACTTGGCGCACTGGTCTCACTCGAGATGGGCAAAATCAGAACAGAAGGCATCGGCGAAGTACAGGAATTCGTCGATATCGTACGCCACATTGTGTCTCGCCTCCGACTTATTTGATGCATTTGTTTCTAGTGCGACTACGCCGTCGGTCTTTCGCGGATGATGAACGGCAGGGTCGTGGCGTCAGAGCGCCCCGGTCACACCATTCTAGAAGGTTAGCGCTCTCTTGGTGTCCTTATGTTACTTCGTTTACACTGGTTTTTTATCCGCGGCTAGTGCCAAACCCGCTTGGTGTGGTTGGTGTCCTAACGGCTTTCAATTTCCCTGTCGCAGTGTATGGCTGGTATGTGTTTCGGAACATGTCGTTCCTTGCGTGACAATCGGATCTTAACATCGCGCCCATTCAGGAACTTCTCGCTGTCATTTGCAGCCGGAAATGCAAACGTCTGGAAACCTTCGCCTACCACTCCTCTTTGCGCTATCGCCGTGACGAAGATAGTAGCTGATGTATTAGAACGCAACGGAATCCCTGGCGCCGTTTCTGCCCTTGTCACTGGGGGTAAGGACGTCGGCGAGGCTATTGTAAACAGTGCAGATATCCCATTATGTGGGTTTGCTATCATCGCCATCATCTCTATCTTGACCATCTTATCTCTAGTGTCATTCACCGGTAGCGAAGCCGTTGGCCGTGTGGTTGGTAGGGCCGTTCAATCTCGTTTTGGAAAAACAATCCTGGAGCTCGGAGGAAACAACGGTATGGATTCTGAACCCATCATGACATGACCTGAGATCCCCTGATTTCTCCTTTTGGGCTCAACTTCAATCAGCTTCAATCATCATGCCTGATGCAGACTTGTCATTGGCTGTCCCTTCGGTCTTCTTTGGTGCCGTAGGCACTGCTGGACAGCGATGCACATCAACCAGGAGATTATACCTTCACCGTGATATCGCCCCACGTTTCCTAGACGCTCTCCAGAGGCTTTATGCTTCCGTGAGGGTAGGAGATCCCCTCGTGGGAAGCACCTTGCTCGGTCCATTGCACACCCGCGCTGCAGTGGGAATCTATTCCAGGGCCATTGATTCCCTACGAGAGAAAAGTGCCCAGATACTGACAGGTGGTGCGCAATATGAACAGGATGGTCTTAGCTTAGGCAACTTTGTACAGCCTACGATCGCGATTCCTAAATCGGTGGACCCCACGGACACGATCTGGAGCACTGAGACGTTTGCGCCAGTATTAAATGTCGGTATCTTCGACCAATTAGAAGAGGCCATTGCCTGGAATAATGCTGTCCCGCAAGGGCTTTCGAGCAGCCTCTGGACGCGCGACGTGCGTCATGTTGGTAAATGGATCGGGCCAGAAGGTTCCGACACTGGGATCGTAAACGTGCGTGTCTTTATCCGATTGCGTCACAGTACTGTGCTCATCGTGATGCTCAGGTTAATGTTGGCACTAGTGGCGCTGAGATTGGTGCGGCGTTTGGAGGCAATAAGGTTTGTGCATTAATCTACGAGAAATCTGAACCATTGGCTCATCATTCAATGGTTGCCTTTTGTAGAGCACTGGCTGGTGAGCTTCACGGCTCGGTCCGTCGTATTAGACTACCAGTGGGGCTGACGATTTTTCAGGGGCCGCGAGTCCGGCGGTGATGCATGGAAGCAATATGTACGTTGGAGTGCATGCACTATTAACTTCTCGGATGCTGCGCCGCTGGCGCAAGGTGTCGACTTTTCGGCATGACGGGAAGGTTGATGCTACGGGACAGCTGTACAAGGTGCGAGCGCTCGTTGCCGGAGATGAGACCCCATCTTGTCAATGAAAGCTCAGCTTCGTTCACATCACGACGACCGGGGTTGTTGATGGGGTTACCACCATGTCAGAGAATGCCCAAATGCGGCGCTTGTAGAATTACAAGAATAGGATGAACAGTGCCAATAAGTGCTTTTCCGCCCAAGAGCGATCAGTGCCGTGAGTGATATATGATCGTGAGAGTTGACCATTTTAAGTTGCACCCGACAATCCAGGATCTCGCCCACCCTTACAACGAATTCCCCAGTGCCTGTCAAACAGGGTGCCAGGAGATCGACTCACGAGGGTCCATGAGTATGCTGACATGTCAGCCGGGCAAAGGGGGTCATGATGCCTTGTTAATTCAGAGGCGGTGCACCCAGTGAATGCGGCATCGCTAAGGCAAGTGCGGTCAAGACCGATTGCACCTGGTACTAAACACGATTATAAAGAACGTTGTGTGATTTGTCTTACAAGAGTGTTAACTCCACCCCTACCGTTATTACCCTCCTTGGCCTTCTGTCAGCTCCTACCAAGGTCCTAGGCCCCACCCTCCCCTTGTTACTTAGCTTGTTCAGGTTGCAGTACCACGCGCGATAACGAACCGTCTTAGCTTGAGCGCCGCCGATGCAAACACCCGACGACCTCCCCTGGCCCGAGTTGGGCAATGTCTCGAGAGGCGCTACCCGCGGTAATCAAGGTCAAAAGGGTGCATTGGGTCCCTCTGACCAGGAAGGTCGCTGTGTGCTGCAGCTGCGCGTCCAGCCTGGCGTGCTCTCCGTCAAGCTCAACCGGCGCTCAAGCGAATGGTACCGCACGCTCGACAACGAGGTAAACCGAGCCCTCAAGCTCACCAAAACATACTGGCGAAAAGCGCGGCGACGCCAGGACTAGTCAGTATATGGGTCCCTCCGCACGGCACTATCCTTGTCACTGACGTTGCTTCTTCACGTACAGTGACGCTCGTGCGGACCAGGACCACATGGAGCTGCACGAATGGTTGCAGCAGCTCAAAGACAAAACAATGTCGCATCTCGAGGTACTCATGCAAAAAGGCGACATCCAGGGCCCTCCATATGTCATGCCAGATGATGTCGAACTGACATTTCTACGAAAGTTCATCGAGAGACATAATGCGGGAATCCCCCACAATCCACGTCTTCGCCACCTCGGGCCGAATGCGCAGCCGCCCCATATAGAAGAGTCAATGGAAGTGTCCACGCCTGAGCTATCTGACCCAGGCTATCCACCCACCGGTCTGGTCGACCAAATGGCACGCTTGCAGCCAGGTATGCGATCCTCCGCTATCTCCTCGACCCTGTAGCTGTGACGTCTCCTCCCCTCGTCTAGACAACACTTCTGGCGTCTCGAGTCCGAGTTATGCGCACTCGCCGGCGATCTCGCACCGTCCACACCTCATCCGACCGCCGTCGTCGCCATCCGCCGCCACGTGCGAACAACTGATACAAGAAGCGCAGGCATCAGGTCAGCGGCCATTTGACACCGATCGTATGACATCGTGCCGAGGTTTGACTGTACTGCAAGGCCAATTCCTGCAGGATGCCAGGGCAACGTTATCCCGGGCGCAATCCCAGACACAGGAGGCGTTCCAACGGTATACCGCATGTCTGGAAGCGGAGGGGCGTGCGAGGCGAGAGGTCGTCCTTGCCGAACAGCACCGTGACGAATTGAGTAAGTGCCATGCCATGTACCACAAGGGCGCGAGAACAATGTACTAAATGGCTTAATCAGTGTCTGCGTTGCTCTCACGAACACAGACAACCGTTGGTACGTAAGATGGGCATTTCAGACACCCGTGCCTCGGTTTGTTCTCACCAGATCACGACAAAAGAATATGCACGTCACCCGTCCTTACCTCAAGAGGATGTCCGGAATTCCCAACATACACAGCATACGCAACACAACCAACAAGACGTAAGGGTCAAGGCTATTGTATCGGGCGAGATGTGCCGGTTAACGCTATTCTTGGCAGTATTCGTCGCACCATCTTGCGGAGCGCAGACCGTCGGTGGACATAATGACACACAACAGCCCTAGATCACTTGATTGGAGGCAGCCTGACGTGTCGAACTCGTATCCTGGAGGACTAGAGGCGTTACCTCAGTCCGAGGTAGGGAGTCTTTTCTGCGCGTCTGATTGAACCTGAAGTTGCTGAGTAGATGCGATCATCAAGCGACTCATACAAGTCCGAGCGCAAGCACTCGCGGAGCTGGGAGCAGGGTGGTCAGGTTGACATTCAGGGTGTGTGCGCGTGTCTGCGTTGTCAAGGACTGGGATGGCCTGACTCTTTGAGGTTATAGTTCTCCAAGATGTCACAGGTTTAACGCCGCGAAAACGTACGCATCACATGGTCGATCCAGTGGGCCACAGCGCCTCTTTGATGTCCCAGACGATGGCACTGCCTCTATAATATTTTTGTTAATGTGCGCTGGCCGCTAGCCGGCATTTCATAAAATGCCCGATAAGGCTCTGATAATCCAAAGCCTGGGGAGGGACATGGATGCCGCATTGTGTCGCAGAGCGCAGCTTCACTTTTATATAGCTTTTGTAGCATGGTCGCTTTAGTTTACTGCATAACCACGGACAACCCACATCGGAAGGCGCTCGTGTTGCTATTCATTGTTTTCTCCGCTGCTTGTGTTATCAGCCTGTATCAGGACCCGCTGTATCCCCCTCGCCTTGCTATTTTATCCCGCGAGGTTCGCATCAATCGACTATCCTACCTTGTGAAAATCGCCGGATGACGTAAAAATGCATGACTAGGCCCGGGTCAGGTTCGCTAGACCCGACTGGTGGGTTGAAATGAAAAGCCTGGGAGCGAGACGGTCGTTTCGTTGGGTGGCAACTTGGGGTCCACAGTGGCTCATAGTAGTGTAAGACTCGGAGGCTGCTTGGGTTAGAGACCTTTGCGTCATTCTCACGGGCTGTTTGCTGAGTCAGCGAGGCACACGGCAACGCCGGACCGTTGACTACGTAACGAAACAAGATAGAGTCGTCTTCTCGGAAGAACTTTGAAACCGTGACTTGAAGCACACCTCCAACCGTTCGCCTTCAACTCGTTCAAGTCCACCACACATTCAAGCCCGACCTCTCCACATACATGTCTCTACAGACAAGTCCATCTTCACTTGGTTACGGCCGACCCACCTCGCTTACACTGCACCACCGCCAAAAGGCTCGTGGCACTAGCATTGTGTTGTCCAACGCTTTGTGTTCCATGGTCTCAAGCGCTGCGCTATCTGCACTCTTTGAACACGCTTGACAATAGGGGAGCATGGCTCCACCTCCCGGGATAATCGCGTGCCGCACACGTGTAGACCCCATCTCGTCTTTTAAAAGGCGTTTTTATCGTGTCTGTCATAAATGTGTTATCCCTCGTATTATTCTCCCGATACCTCCCGTGTTCCCATCCTTTGTCCGTGTTGTCGTCTTCGTGTCGCTCCGTTGCTGAATCGCCCTTTGTCCCCTGACGATGCGCGTCGTGAACAATCCTAGTGCAACGTTTCCACGCCAGCCGAAATATCGCAGTGGGTATCTTCTTTTAAAAGGGGAGAGCGCAGACTGATTACCACAAAAGCAAGGCTGTGTCGGTACTTGGCCAGCGGAAACTGCCCCTTCGGTGCCAAGTGCAAATTCTTTCATCCCGCGCCGGGTGCCCACCCTTCTTGTTCCGTTCTCGCTCCACAGCTCTTCAACTGGAACCGGCTTCATCTTCCGCAACTCGCTATATACAACCAACAAGCAATGTTGAAAAATATGCCACCGCGATCACCGTCGTGGGATCAAGAACCACAGCTGGTTGACGGAGGTCCATCACCGACCATGTCTCTTCTGCTGTCCACATCTAATGCCACCCCTTCGGAGGAGACGCCACTGACACAACGGACGAGCAAGCGAAAGAAATTCCCGTGTAGACACTTCGTTCGCACAGGCGGGTGGTGCCCAGCTGGAGAACATTGTCGATTGTGAGCCTCCATTTGTAGATGCATTGCTCTTGGCCATTCTAATTCTGGCCGATCATAGTCACCATGATGTGGCTGAATCACCCCGTGAGGGTGCTGCAAAGACAGAACGAGCCTCATTTGCCACTGATGCGTCTAGTAGAGGCAGAACTGTCAGCGGCGGCGTTCTGATGGGTATACAGATCACATCTCCGCCGGTTGTCGCTCAGGCACAGTCAGAGCCTCCACACCCCGCTGGCCCTGATCT
>JBBPTY010000390.1:0-18972 GCA_038094335.1 Tylopilus aff. striatulus | reverse complement strand
GCCGCTCAGCGTGTTCCACCAGCTGGAGTGTGGCAGTTATGGCGGGACGTCGTCCACGGCACCATGTGGGGGGTAGCATGAGATAGGGCATGTTGGGGGAGTATGAGGTGGTGGGAGGCTAGGGTCAGAGATTGGTCACATGTCGGGATGTGTTACATACCTGTGCTTTGAATTGCACCTGGTCATTGGCCCGGACCTCGTCTGCTATCGACGCGAAGAGTTGGGCGTTGACCTGGGCTATGTTGAACCCTTTGCCCATCTTGAGTTTGCGGTGCCAGTCCAGGCGCACCCGAGAAGTGTAGGTGAGGACAGTTTTTTCACCTAGGGGGATGTGGAGGGAAGGGTGTGTCTCGATGTACCAGAAGAAGGTGGCCAGGGAGTCTAAGTTGGCGACCGGCCACTCAGCCTGCTTGGCATAGACCAGGAATTGATTCTTCACGCTGAGGAACTCCAGGAGAGGTAACTCATGGTCTGGAAGGGCATAGCAGGAGGCACAGACTGAAGCCACTGAGCATAGGGTGAGGCGCTCCTCACAGCAGGTGATGCCAAAGAGGTCGTCCGCATGAGAGCGGCTGGAGTGCCTGGCAGCATCGGCCCTTCCAGCAGGTGAGAAGTACCAAAGCTCCACATAGTCGAACGTGCTGAGTTTCTGGAGCACATACTGGGAGGGAGGAGAGAGGAGCACATTGTCTACCGAGGCATCTGGGTCGAAGGAGTTCATCTTGGGTTTCTTCTTCTCCAGCTCTCTCTGCTCGGCCTCGGCTTGGTCCCTGGCAAGTTGAACTTCTGCTTCCTCGGCCTGTGCACACTCTGCAGCCTCCAGGTTTGCCACACAGTCTTCTTCTTCTCTGCGGGCATGCCAGTCCACACTGTGGGTCTCACGATCGGCTTCCCATGCTGCCAGGAGGTGAGCAATGGCTTGGGCATCATCCAAGCCCAGGCCCAGGCGGATGCCGTCGCGGATGGCCTCGAAGCCTTGGCCAGCGAAGTTTGGGGGGAGTTCCAGCGCCGGGTCAGCCATGAGAGGAGAGGGAACACTTCACGGAAAAGGAGGACACAGGGAGGAATGACTGTGGTCAGAGAGTGAAAGTTGCGAGCAAGGCCCGGGCGAGATGAGATGGGCGGCGAGCGATGTTGTGGGGCGAAGGGGAAAAACAATGCGCCACCCTGGATGCACCTGGCCGAAGACATAGCTCTCGTGACGTACTCGTGCCTCGTGATGTCACGGAGCGTCACGCTCGGGAGGGAGCTCCCCGAAATGCCAGTTCATGCGAAGAGCCTGGGCGCGACCATGATGTTATCAGGATACATCAGATACCCCAAAAGTCTGTCATATTTCTGCTTGCAACGCTGGGCGAATGGTAATAAGCACGTCAAAGGACATAATGTTGTAGGTGACGTCGATTGTCCTTGGGAATCAGGCCGATCAGCATCAGACACTGTCAAACATCTGGTGGACCCCCAAGTTATAGAATTAGTCTACAGGAATGTGAGCTATGGTCTAATAAGAGTGTAAAGAATGTCTTACCTCAGGTGGTTGTGACAGAGCCAACTGCTGTAATGAAGGTGCGAGCGAACACATATGAAACCATGATTAGTAAGCGGAGGCTATGTATGTACGACGATTGATTTTCCAACATTCCACTGCCTACTACTTCGTCCCGGTTCAAGAGAGGGAATAAGCACCATTATTTCTCCATTTCACCATCGCGGTCGAATCTGCGTCTCTGTTCACACTACCGTCCGGATTCATTTGTTGTTCGGCTTCGGGACTCCAACATTTCCGGTCTTTCTCTGTGTGCAGTTCATGACGGATCTATATGGCCATTCTGATATTCCGATCACCGAGTCGGCCAGCTAATCTAAGCGTACTGAATTTGTGGGTCATGTCCCCGCAGTCGCTGCTTCTTTGCACGATGCAGAGAAGAGCATCTGTACACGCTTGTTCAGCAATTCGTTTCAGTCACGATGAGACGTTGCAGGGGCTTGACAGAGGGATAATACGTTGTCCTTGGTAGATCTTCTAAACGAACGTGAAGGCATAACCGTTTCGTATATTTGCATGGACATAGTCCGGGACGTGATTGTCCACGTGGACTTTTATGTACTAGTTGGCCGGTGGTTGTATCCTTGCGTTGCTGTCACTTTGTCTGTACGAGGTATCGAGACTGTACCAACTTCAAGATAAAGCCCAAGTGCGACTTCACTAAACAGACTCTCATATAAGCACCTCTACCTGCCTTCGTTACGTCCCTACTGGAAAAGCGGCGAGAGGATAGCGACAAGCGCCAGATGATAGGTAACGTTCTGAAAGAACAGCGTCAGACACAGGGTGGCAAGGTTAGAAAAGTGAAGTGTGACACGAGTCTAATCTGACCTCAAACTGAATTGCACTTCCCGTGTAGGCTCCTCTTCATTCAGCCTAGTCCAAGAAGGTCGCATGGCAGTGCAGCTAAACATCCTGGCGCAATTGGAAACGTCGTCGTGTTGTAAGATGGGTATCGTAGAGGCTCCTGGCTGTCTAGGTGAATGAATGAACTAGTAAATGGATAACGTCATACCCTGTCGAGGTCAATGGAGGTCTCCCTGGTGTCGGATGATATCAGAGGACATACAACCATTCATTGACAAGGAGCTCAAGTGCAAATGGGGCTTTGCTGGACAAATTGAGGCTGGAATTGTAGCTTGTCGTAGGGTTGAATAGATAAGGGTGGACAGGCAGTCGGCGTATGATAGGCATGCCACCGGGTGGTTGCGATTCGTAATTTGGAGACGACCGTGTGTTGACCAGCACAGTGGCCCGAGATGGGACTGCACCGACCCGACCGGGCTCAGAGTGTGGGAGCAGGCCGGAACGAGGGCGAGACTCAAAGGATGCAGCCCAGTGCCAGGCCATTCCAGCCTTCCTGGCAGTCACAACAGGTGCCGTCCTCAGGCCTGGGTCCGATTGGGAGCCAGGAAAATTTTCATTGAAATTCCTGCAGTGATTATGTGGGGTTCACGTAAGAAGCATCGAAGTTTGGTTGTGTGTCAGTGTATCGAAGGTTCTCTGGAACACCTCGTTACGGTCCATCAACAGGAGCAGGGCCTGGGCCCTGTGCGCAAAAATGTAGCCCAGTCGTTCCTATAGACTTCCGCAAGAAGGAAAGTGACGGCGGCCCTCTTATACTCTGACGGCCACGACAAAACTCTATCAAGGGGCTGGTCTCAGCGTTACGCCTAATGAAAATGCCCTGCGACAAGCTATAACGCCTCATGTCGTGGGTTACACTCTAACTCATGACCCGACGATGATTCCAGTCTTATCAAACCCTAGGACCAGTCGCCGTCGTGATAGATACGTGCAACAAACTGCAAGTCCCCTCTGCTCAACAGTTTTGCATCAGGGAGAGGACCTTACTGGGCGCTTACTTTCCAAACCTTAGACGCCAGTCGAGGCTCTGGGACTTTCATCTCACCTGGAATGGAATGCGCTATCTTCTTCGCTATTTGCGAGGCTATGCTTGGCGCCTTCTCGCCCCTGTCTCACAGTCCGGCTCTCGCCATGCTGTAGTCTCGATCACTTGGCTCTGCATGCCTCACTAGCCTGCCAGCTGCGGAGGTGCCTAGTCAGGATGCAGCATTCATTTCATCCCTGCGTGATCTTGCTGTGTTCGTCTCAAACATTTCTATTACAATGAATTCTTGAACTCCGGGAGCTCGGGGTGCACGCATGATCGTCACAGATAGAGGGGGCCCATTAACCCCCTGGTTATTATTTCAACGAGGTGGCCACGCGGTATTAACGATCATTCTTCGCCGGGATTTTGTTCCGACGGGTCTGCCCTGGAGGACCTATTTAACCTCGCTCGCTCTGGTAGCAGCGTCCACCAGGTCCAAGTACCATGACTTACTTCGACACCTTACACTATACCCCTTCAAAGAAAACCCTCGCGCATTCTCTAGGACTCCCTGATCTCTCGTATGGACGGACCACCGTCCTCGCCATGATTGTGCAGATATTCCCCTGCGGTCTTATATGGGTTTTCTCCATAATCGTGTATATCAAGAAAGCTCTCCCGCTGCGTGATTCCGTGGCCTCGTGGGTGTCTAATAACCCCAGCAATACAAACCTGACGGTGAACGTCATCTGCACAATACTAGCGGTGGCTGAATCATAGCGAGTTCCTTTCCCCGCTATCTGCTTCGCAGAGGTTACTCACCAACGAGACAGCCTTTTGGGGCTCACCGTCCAACACGCATTAGCATTTCGTCTTCCTCACGGTCTTCCCTTATCAAAGGTGGCAGTGTGGGTTAAACTCGCCCAAAAATCCCCCTTCTTCCACCCTCGTCGCTACTTGCTTTGGACCATCGTGTCACTGTTGTGGGTGGGCATGACGAGTCTTCTAACACCAGCGTGCGTGACACCGTCAGGATTAATGTGTCATCTTTGTTCCTGACGTCCATCTTGTAGATGGTCGAACTTGTTGACGCCTCTGCCCGTATTTCGTGAATGGAAGGTCACCACAAGAGAATTCGACTTTCTCAACCCCACCTTTGCCAGCTACGCTCAGACTCACTTGAACTTTCCATTAGTTTCCCCTACGAATCGGACCTACTCCATGAATCCCGCAAGTTTCACGTTCTGTGAGCTGAATAGCCGAGTTTGAATAGATTGATTCTGATTCTTTCGGAGTGGGCAACACCGCAGGTTACTTTTATCAGGCAGGGAACGCAGCTGCATCAGCTTACGTCCAACCCGGATACCCTGTGTTCATGGGCCTTTTTAATTCGTCGACAGGCAAGCATCGTGGTCTAGTTTGTGAAAGAGGGATAATGATGATATGTGTTAAGGCGGAGTGAACCCCACGTCGGCCCAAAATCAACTCCCTTTCCCCCCTCTCCAGAAGAACTACCAAGGAATTTCGACGTCATATACGCTCACGCAACAGGGATATACAGCAAATGTATCCTGCAGGGCGTCGTTTTCTCCGACCATCACTTTGGCCAACAACGGTTTAGTGCAATACACATACAACACACCCTCAAACAATTATGAGTACGCTTTGGAAAGATGGTCATGGAGTACGAATTGTTCCGGAAACGGAAATTACTGTGGGCCCCCTGGCTGACTGTTTCAAATAGTCCGTTAACAACCACAATGTTTACTTTAGATTCAGGAGAGGCGAATTTGTTAACCAGCAATGGAAGCTTCATCGGGAATGGACTCTTCGCAACTTCAGTGTGCTTTTACCAGGATTTTTCAGGCCCGTCGAGCAAGTCTTTCCGTGAGTTCTGCCATCACAAAGGCTAGCACGTTCTAAACGCTTTTCATCCCACCACAGTGGTCCTTATGCAATCACCGAATCACTCGGGCTATCGCAATCTCTTCTTTCCTAATAACCCCAACTGGCCGATTGTTTGCGAAGTCACTCCCATGGTCACCACCTTGCAGGTTCAGTACAATCAAAGTGATCTCGCGGACGTCACCACGACGATGGCAATGAGCCCGCTCCCAGATAACTCTTGGATTCTGGTCTCGGTCCCGGGTATCATAATTTGGGCGGCATACTTCCTCTCTCAAGGACCGTATTCGAACGCATTCGCCGATGGTCTTCTGGAAACGATTCAGCTCGGGAATGCCACTGTTACTAGCAACACACCGGTCTTGGTGAGCAAGTTTGTGTCCTCCGCTCGGTTTTTGTTTAATATCCCAACAGGAGCAATACCTCCGAGGAATGTTTGAATACGTGGGCTCTGTAATGTTGTTCATCACGTCCTCGAATCGTTGCTGACAGCACTCGATAGGTGATGCGAGCCGATCTGATGACTCGCTACTGGGGGGACATCAACGCGACCACCATGGTCCCGCCTCCTGCTAATATGTCCGTAGAAGCGAATGGCACTATGACGGTTCAATTCTTGGGTTGGAAATCTCACCCACAGACGCATGGTTTCGCTCTTATGGAGATTACTTTGGTCACTGCAATGACGGTCGCAGCTGGGATCTACGCGCTCGTCCGAGGCTGGCGTCACAACGTAGTTCAAGACCCGGCTCAGAGAGTCAGCAATTCGTCGTTCGACCCTACCGATCTGGTCGAGTTCGCGGTCGCAACATCTATGGGCAACCTGGCCGACGCGCTGTCCAAGCCCGGGAACGAGAAATATCGCGATCAACTGGTGGTCGAGCTTGATAGGAGGCCTGATGGATATACGTCGCTCAACGTGCAAGCTGAGGTGGCCCAGCTTGGTAGGAGGACCGATGAATATCCACTGCTCAACGTGCAAGCAGACCGTGTCGAAGGTGTCGACCACCCTATGTATTGAGCACCAAGTCAGGAGTATGCGTCGGCTTCGCGTTGTGGCTGGGAGCACTGTTGTCTGTATCTCAAGGCGAGGTCGAATGGGCTTGCAGAAGTTGGCATGATATCTGATCCTCCGAGTCGTCCGATTTTTTTCATACTGTTGTCGATGGTCTATTTTATGGCATGTCTCTATCACTTCAGTACCATCATCTGCATCGTCTCCTATGGGTTCTATGATGCGTACATACATAGGATTTACCCTTTGGATATTTCGCACAAGTCAACGCACGCATGAAAGCCATTATCCACCCCGAGAGTACTCGGGCGTGCTCGTGCTTGCAACATATGTAGCAACAACACACTACCCTGAAAATACCATTTCATGCAATATGTATGGTGAACATAAATGTGTATATGTACAGACCTTTGCAGCTCGTCGTCGGGTTGAAGTACATGTTGGAGATCAGTGTAGGAGTTAGAATCATTCGCTACGATACTGCTTACATAAGAACTATACAGTACCTTCCCTTTTGTAGTTACTTGTCGTATCGTTGCATCTTGTCAGATAACCGCCGTCGCTCCGTCGCGCCTCGCCAGCAAGTTACGTTCTCGCCGACTGCAACTTTCTAACAATCAGCCCGTCGCTAGCATATACACTACCTACTTTTCCTAATTGACACTTACTTTCCTTATTTGGACACCTACGCTATTAGATACATGCGCCCTCTCATCCCTCTTTTCCTCCAGTCTCGTACCACGTCGACTGGAGGTAAGCTCATACTATGCACTCATTATCACTCCTTACTCATGTAGTACAGTCCTCATGGACTCGTATTACAGCTCGACGGGGTTCTCCAACAGTACAGACAGCAGTCGGCGTATCACAGGCATGCCACCGGGTAGCTGTGATTCGTAATTTGGAGAAGACCATACATTGACCGACACAGTGGCCCGGGATGGGACTGCGCCGACCGGGCCGGACTCAGAGGATGCAGCCCGGATCCTCAGGCCTCAGGCCTAGGTCCGATAAGTTATTGAAATTCCTGATTATGTTGGTTCTCCCTACTGGTACCAGTTCACGTAAATTACTATATAATATCAAAATTTGGTTGTGTGTCAGTGTAACGTCCTCTGGAACACCTCGTTACGATCAACAGGAGCCCTGGGCCCTGCGCGCAAAAAGGCAGTCCAGTTGTTCCTATATACTTCCGCAAGAAGGAAAGTGACGCCGGTCCTCCTATACCTGGACGGCCACGACAAATTTCAATCAAGGGGCTGGTCTCAGCGTTACGCCCAATGGAAACGCCCGGAGAGCTATTCATGTCGTGGGTTGCACTCTGGATGGCCTAGTTTGTACCGATGATGATTCCAGTCTTACCAGACTCTTGGACTAGTCGCCGTCGTGGCAGATACATACAACAAACAGCCAGTCACCTCTGCTTAACAGTTTCGCATCGGGGAAAAGACCTTCCCGGGCGCTTGCTTTCCAAACTTCAGACGCCGGTCGACGCTAACGGGGCTCTGGGACTTTTATCTCACCCGGAATGAATGCGGTATTTTCTTGTTTGCGAGGCTATGCTTGGCGCCTTCTCGCCCCTGTCTCACAGTCTGGCTCTCGCCGTGCTGTAGCCTTGGTCACTTGGTTCTGCATGCCTCACTGGCCTGCCGGCTGCGGAGGCGCCAAGTCAGGATACAGCATTCATTTCATCCCTGCGTGATTTTGTTGTCTTCGTCTCAAACAATTCTATTATGATGAATTCTTGAACTCCCGGAGCTCGGCGTGCGCGCATGCTCGTCATAGATAGAAGATACTCATTAACTCCCTAGTTTCTATTTCAATGAGGTGGCCACGTGGTATTAAATATCATTCTTCGCTGAGATTTTGTTCCGACGGGTCTACCCTGGAGGACCTATTTAACCTCGTTCGCTCAGGTAGCAGCGCCCATCAGGCCCAAGTACCATGACTTACTTCGACACCTTGCACCGTACTCCTTCAAAGAGAATCCTCGCGCATTCTCTACGACTCCCTGACCTCTCTTACGGATGGACCACCATCCTCACCATGATTGTGCAGATATTCCTCTGTGGTCTTATATGGACTTTCGCCATAATCGTGAATATCAAGAAAGCTATCTCGCTGCCTGATTTCGTGGCTTCGTGGGTGTCTAATAACCCCAGCAATACAAACCTGACGGTAAACGTTATCTGCACAATGCTAGCGACGCTTGAATCATGGCAAGTTCCTTTTCCCGCTATCTACTCTGTAGATGTAACTCACGAACAGGACAGCCTTTTAGGGCTCACCGTTCGACACGCGTTAGCGTTTCGTCTTCCTCGTGGGATTCACTTGTCAGTGGTGACAGTGTGGGTTAAACTCGCCCAAAATTCCCTCTTTTTCCAACCTCGTCGCTACTTGTTTTGGACCATCGTGTCAGTGTTGTGGATAGCCATGACCCATCTTCTAACATCAGCGTGCGTGACACTGTTAGTATCAATGCGTCATTTTATCCCTGATAACCGTCTTGTAGATGGTCGAACTTGTTAACTCCTCTACCCGTATTCCGTCAGTGGGACGTCACCACACAAGAATTCGACTTTCTCAACCCCGCCTTTGCCGACTACGCTCAAACCCATTTGAGCTTTCCATCGGTTTCTCCCACGAATCGGACCTACTCCATGGATCCCGCAAGTTTCACGTTCCGTAAGTTGAATAACTGAGTTTGAATAGATTGATTCTGACTCTTTCGGAGTGGGCAACACCGCAGGTTACTTTTATCAGGCGGGGAACGCAGCTGCATCAGCTTATGTCCAACCTGGATACCCGGTATTCACGGCTCTTTTTAATTCGTCGACAGGCAAGTATCTGGTTTAGTTTGTAAAGGAGGGATAATGATGATATGTGTTAAGGCGGAGTGAACCCCACGTCGGCCCAAAATCAACTCCCCTTTCCCACTCTCCAGAAGAACTACCAAGGAATTTCAACGTCATATACGCTCACGCAACAGGGATATACAGCAGATGTATCCTGCAAGGCGTCATCCTCTCCGACCATCGCTCTGGTCAACAACGGTTTAACACAATACACATACAACACACCCTCAAAAAATTATGAGTACGCTTTGGAAAGATGGTCTTGGAGTACGAATTGTTCCGGAAACGGAAATTACTGTGGGTCCCCTCCGCGACCACTTCAAATAGTCGGTTAACCATAATGTTCCTTTAGACTCAGGGGAGGCGAATTTATTAACCAGCAATGGAAGCTTCATTGGGAATGGACTTTTCGCAGCTTCAGTGTGCTTTTACCAGGATTTTTCAGGCCCGTCGAACAAGTCTTTTCGTGAGTTCTCCCATCACAAAGGCTAGCACGTTCTAAACGCTTTTCATCCCACCACAGTGGTCCTTATGCAATCACCGAATAACTCGGGCTATCGCAATCTCTTCTTTCCTAATAACCCCAATTGGCCGATTGTTTGCGAAGTCACTCCCATGGTCACCACCTTGCAGGTTCAGTACAATCAAAGTGGTCTCGCGGACGTCACCACGACGATGGCAATGAGCCCGCTCCCAGATAACTCTTGGATTCTGGTCTCGGTCCCGGGTATCGTAATTTGGGCGGCATATTTCCTCTCTCAAGGACCGTATTCGAACGCATTCGCCGATGGTCTTTTGGAAACGATACACCTCGGGAATGCCACTGTTACTAATTACACACCGGTCTTGGTGAGCAAACATGTATCTCCAGTTCGGTTTTTGTTTAATGACCGAACAGGAGCAATACCTCCGAGGAATATTTGAATACATGGGCTCTGTAATGGTGTTTATCACGTCCTCGAATCGTCGCTGACAGCACTCGATAGGTGATACGAGGCGATCTGATGACTCACTACTGGGCGGACATCAACGCGACCACCCAGGTCCCTCCTCCTGCTAATATGTCCGTAGAAGCGAGTGGCATCATGACGGTTCAATTCTTGGGCTGGAAATCCCACCCACAGACGCATGGTTTCGCTCTTATGGAGATCACTTTGGTCACTGTAGTGACGGTCGCGGCTGGGATCTACGCGCTCGTTCGAGGCTGGCGTCACAACGTCGATCGTGACCCAGCGCAGAGAGTCAGCAATTCGTCGTTCGACCCTACAGACCTGGTCGACTTCTTGGTCGCAACGTCTATGGGCAACCTGGCTGAGGCGCTGTCCAGGCCCGAGAACGAGAAATGTCACGATCAACTGGTGGTCGAGCTCGATAGGACGAGTGATGGATATACATTGCTCAATGCGCATGCTGACCACGTCAAAGATGTTGACCATGTTGAGGATTGAGCCCCAGTGAGAATTGACCATATGCAAAGATAGGTAGCCGTATGTAGCACGCATGGTTTGTATGTACATGTATGTACGACTATGTGACCTTTGCGCTCCTGCGTAGGCATAGCATTTCGTTACGTTTGATTCACGACGGTCCTGTTCAATCTATGTACTTTGCACCAATTCCAACCAATCCAACCCATTCCATTCAATGAGTTCATTGCAATATGAGTGTAAGTCAATTCACCTCTTCTCCACACAACAGGCATGCCCCCCGCCCAAGACCTTTGGTGTGTCTGCCAGAAGTACTGCAAGGGAGAGCGCCGCAAACTTAATTCCTTAAATACCTGGCGCCGGCATCGTCGTGAAGCACCAGAGCATGAACGAGAGGCGATACGACAAACAGGACGATCAGAAGCATTCCGAGCATTTGTCAATGCTCCTCGAGCAAGGACTGATGGAGATGGCTCGGATGACCAGGATCGTGCATCAAAGCGCCCAAGGACGTCGACAGAACAGTCTCAGGTACGTTTCTTATATGTGTGCTCATCTATACGAGATGGAACTATGATATTTCTCCAAGTCTTTTGCAGGAGGCTTTGAGCCGGACGATATGCTTGATGGACAGGATATGCCCCCACCACCTCCTCGAACACCCCCAGTACAGCTCCCAAGTCGTTCCCCCCCTCTGAGTCCCCCACCGAGCCTGCCAAGTCTGTTACCTCCTCCAAGACCTCCGGTATGCCCACCGGCTCCTCTGCCACATCCACCACCTTGTTCTGAGTCTCATGACGCCAATCAACTCATCGGTCTTGACCTGGACGAGCTAGCTTGCACAGCGAAGTTGCCCAAACTGCAACAATCGATGTCATTTGTCCGAGCAATCCGGAACGCTTCACTCGAAGATGGTACTGGCTTGACTGGAGAAGCTCTTGACCGACTCCGAAATCCTCCAAAGCAGGCTTTGCGCATCGATGACCAGTATGCTGAACTTGCGCTGTCAATTTTCGTTGCACTTGAACATTCGTCCGAAAAAACCTATGAGAAGAGTCAGAAAGCGATCCAGAAGTGTTTTCCTGATGCCGTTCTTCCAACTTTCCACCAAACGAAACGTCTCCTCACTGATCTTAGTGGAGTCACATCGACAGTAAACCATATGTGCATCAACTCCTGTGCTGCATATGTGGGACCTCTCTCCGATCTTGACACCTGTCCCGAATGCTTGGAACCACGATATGACCAAGTGAAGCTCGAGAGAAGCAATGGCCGAATTAAACATCCTCGAGCAGTATTCCATACTATTCCGATTGCCCCGCAGCTCCAGTCATTGTGGCGACATCCTGAGACAGCCGAGAAAATGCGCTATCGAGCCAGACGCACAGAACAACTCTTCCAGGAACTCAAGAAGAATGCTGGATTAGTCGACTCCTATGACGATGTCTTTTGCGGTCATGCCTATCTCAATGCTGTGGCCAAGAATAAGATCCAACGTGACGATACACTCCTCATGATATCGATCGATGGTGCACAATTATTCGAAAGCAAGGAAAGCGACTGCTGGATATACATTTGGATTGTTCTCGAGCTTTCGCCTGACCACCGCTACAAGAAGAAACATGTCCTTCCTGGCGCGATCATTCCTGGTCCCAAAAAACCCAAAATAATCGATTCATTTCTATTCCCAGGACTGCACCACGTCTCTGCTGTCCAACGTGAGGGACTTCATATCTGGGATGCATCTCAAAGCCGTGACTTTGTCTCACGTCTCTTCTTATTTCTCGCATGTGCCGACGGACCCGGTCTACTCACTTTAAGCAACTTTGTTGGACACCAAGGTAGAAGTGGATGTCGCATGCTTTGTCCATTGAAAGGTCGTCGCAAACCCGGTGGATCCCACTACTATCCTGTCCTGCTCAAGCCAGACAACTACAACGTCGCCGGCTGCAATCACCCTGATGTCAGCATCCACGAGATTGGGCAGAGCAACTCCAACATATATGTCAGACAGCTTTTACACCTCGTCAGTTCACCTACACAGCGCGAGTACGAGAAACGTCGCCTAGAAACAGGCATAGTTGGTCCAAGTATCTTGCTCGGTCTCCAGCCACACCTCCTTTTAGGTATTCCCGAGGTATTCTCATCCGAGATGATGCATTTGTCTGGTGCAAACATGGCCGCACTTTGGATTGAACTCTGGAGAGGAAAATTCGACTGCGCCACCACAGATGACATTACAAGTTGGAACTGGACTATTCTGAAGGATCCAAGGGCCTGGGAAACCCATGGACGTGCTGTCGCTGCCTGCAAGATGTATCTTCCAGGCTCGTTTGATGTCGCTCCCCGCGATCCCAGTCAACACTCCAATTCATGGTACAAAGCGACGGAATACATCACCTGGATATATGGTCTATGTCCAGCCTTACTCTATGGAATCCTGCCTGACCGTCCCTGGCGCAATTTTTGCAAGTTTGTCGCCGGCCTTCGAATAATGGCACAGTATAGTATCACCCCCAGACAACTACAAGACGCAGCTCGCCTTATTTCGGAATGGGCGATCGAATTTGAACTCATTTTTTATCAGCGTCGGATAGACCGGATCCCATTCATTCGGCCATGCATCCACCTTACATGTCATCTCGCATTGGAAGCAGCACGTGTTGGCTCTCCAATTTGTTCGTCTCAGTGGACCATGGAGAGGACAATTGGTAATCTCGGCCAAGAAATCAGACAACCTTCCGACCCTTTCTCCAACCTTGCACAGCAGGGAATTCGACGTTGTCAAGTCAATGCTCTCAAAGCGATGATCCCCGAACTTGATCCTCCCGAGAGCACAAATCCGCGTGCATCCATCACCCTCCCCAACAACTATCTTCTTCTTGCAAAGCGTGATAGATATCAAATTACCCTTGAAGCTGAAGAGGCAAGGGTTTTTGCCGAGTATCTCGCATGCCCTCATGCACCAAAAGTCCGTCGCTGGGCTCGCTTACGCCTGCCAAATGGTCAGATTGCTCGCTCAGAGTTCCAGGAGCTACAGAAGTCCCCTGAAGATGTTCGGATGGCTCGGAATATCAAGGTAATTGCATCTAAGTCAGTCCGTACATTACTAACTTATTTTACCATATAGATCGATCTCAATGGCAGGGAACGCATCGCTGAAGTACGCTACTTCACCCGGCTGCTTGCTAGCAGAACAGACGATCCTGCCGATGAAGATGCCGACACTCCAGAGGCACATTTCGTTGATGTTGCCCTCGTAACCCTTTATTCCAACCCACATCCCTACCTACTCGAACACTCGTATGGTGCCCTCATCTCCTGCACAAAGATTGGTGGAGCGAGTCTTCAGCTCATTCCCATTTCAAGCATTCGGTCAGTCGTCGCAATGGTTCCACACTCTCCTACAGTACATGGTGTAACAGAGGAGAGTTTTTTTTTGGTAGAGAAAACGGGTATGGAGATCGCACGATTCGGTGTGGAAGAGAATGACGAAGAGTGTTAATTGGAACCTGCTGTAGACTACTACAATACTTCAAATGGACAAACTTTCATTTCGACATCAGTGGAATTGGTAGACGTTGCTATTTGCAGCTTGTCGTCATCGTCTTTGTTACTCTCAGTTGTGGTGGACGAGAAATAGGTAGTGCCCATGAGCGTTTTCATTCGTACCTTGTGTTGGTTTCTATTCAAGTGACGAAAACGAAGTATTAGGATTTGTCAGTCCTGACAATGTTGTTAAAAAAAAGCGGTGACATACCAGTCACTCCACCATCGAAACCACTCATGTCGACAGTCCACTTGGCAATCCATCCTTGGCATACATCCCAGATCTCCACCGTCTCACTTGCCGAACTTGAGCGTCTTTCGATTCGGATGCTGGCATGATTGATGAAAGAAAACTCGGTGTCGCATTCTGCATCCGAGGGCTCGCCATGAGCTCCACCCTACTCTCCATGTTCAAAACCGACGCTCACAAGGATATTCCGGCTGCCAAAGTACACACCTAACGGGGTACGATGGGTGTAGAATGTATATCGGCTTGTTTACGATGCGCGCCGAGGTGCGCGATCCTGTGAGATCCCAAATCTATCACTTGTTCAGCATGGACTCCAGGAACGGAACAGACGGGACAGACCTTGACAGTGTGGAAAAGCCAGTACTTTCAATTCTGCTCATCTGTGTCAGGACACGATGAAGACGAGGGACCGAACGGAGGTGCTCAATCCAAGGAAATCCAAGGAATTGTCGGCAAAGACCGAATGTTTAAACCCAGCTTATCAGTTGCGTCTTTTCGTTTGAGTCTTATCACTGTCGCTCTCATAACCATGGACAACCAGGCCATCGATCCGTCTTTACTCACAGAATCTGTGCTTATTCCTGCCAATCAAAATAAACGTAAGGCAGACCTTGCTGATGAAGTTCGGTCCATGCCTCTGCGTATCAAGAAACCAAAGTGAGCCAGTTTGCTGATGTATCATATACACTAACGAGTTCGTCAAGAGTCACAATAGCACAGTTGGACAAGGAGAAATACGAGCTTGTTGGAAGGAAAATAAGTTGCCTTGGAAACCCCTTCGGCTCCCCAAGATTTGCTATCACTATCGGACTCAAGATTGATGCTGGACATGAAGTTACGCTCGAGATGTAGGTATAAATGACTTCACATGATTGAGCTACTAACAACTAATCCAGGGACGACGACGAAATTTCACGCCAGTACATGTTCTTCGAAGCTATTCTTATGCATTCACCCGGACTATATAACGAACTCAATAATGGGATGGAGGCGAAAGAATTGTCAAATATATGCACTTGGGTAAGTAATTTGTGCATATATGCTGTCGTCTCACTGAATTGAATGGATAGATCACGACAGGAATGAGCGAACAGCGCTCCACTGACCTTGGAGCCTTGAAACATGTCGGACTGACATACCTCTCACCTAAGTTTGAGCCGCTCGAACCTCCGATCAGTAAGACGCAAGACAAATCTGCCCGTGGATTCAACCACCCCCAGATCGCGCGTCTATTGTGTCCACGCAAGAAACTTGAAGCATTCGATGAAGATCCTGATTTGTACTCACCTTTGTTCGACTTTTCCTGAGATGTGCTTATACTGGTCTTAGCATGATGGCCGCACTTCAAGAGGGTAAAATTAATGCGTCGGCCAGTAACTGGCCAGCGTGTTTCTATACTGATGGTGTGTACGACCTGCAACACAAACAAAAGGGGCTATTTTGCAGCCAAACGGCTTTTAGAGTAACGTCGTCTCCTTTCAGTCTCACACAGAGATAACAGTTTATTTTTTTAGTTCTATACGCACTTGTTCATTGGCCCATCTGCTGCAGCGACAGACACCATTATTAGCAATACGTCAAAGCCATCCAAGAATCGGGCTTGGGGCCTGACTGAGGTCACCCCGCAGATTATCGCATACGTTCACGTTATAGTGCGTGACTATTTGGATATCGTGACCTCATTAAGATTTATTTTTTCAGCTCTACTTTACTTTGAGTACTGCGCCACGCTGGTGCTCTAACATTGGACAGATGGACCTCGAGGAGATGGCATGGTACATTATTGAAATGTTTGAAGACAAGGATGCCTGGACGCGTGAAACACTTGCGTGGTGGAACTCGTAAGTAATCCTGGGTATCTTTATGATGAGTGCTAAGTGGTATCAGCCGAGCATTTGCGAAGGCTCATACTATCCGCAACAATCCAGATTCAGAGGACGATATGACACAGATCCGGGCCAAACGTGGACTCAACCATCACAAGAAAATGAAGCATTTATCAAGGTTTGAACGTCGCGCTGCTGAGGGTCGAGAGTTTACGACACTACCACCTGATGAACATGAGGTGGAACGGGCAAGGTCTGAACGACATTCTGTTGGAGGTCACGATTCAGAGTCTGCGACGGCACCTCCTGAAGAACCCGAGGCAGAACAGGCAAGAGTTTTATCCAGCACGTCCACAGGTGCCTCGATGACCTTCGACACACTGCCGAGCGATCCCGAGTCGGAGTTGTCTAACGTTTCGGACGACAACTTAGATGGGCCTTTACCCGCACCCAAGGACGTCAATTCTCAGGTTTGCTGCTCAGCCTTTCCAGCCAATGGTACTATAGCGAATCTGAAGCGATCGAACGTTCCCTCCCGAGCCACATCTCTGTCCCAGGCTGCCGAAATTCCGACGACTCTTCTGACTAGTAGCAATGCGTTAGGAACAGCCCTCATTTCAGGCCCATCGACAAGCATCAAGGCCGGTACGGTAGCGGCTGGAGCGCGAGCGCCTGGCGAGTCCCTTCCAGGGCCTGCCACAGGCAAAACCAAGCAGAACTCCCGTGTGCTGGCCGCTACAACCACAAAGAAAACTCGACGCGGCAAGGTCTCGAACGGGTTTTGAGGAATTGTTGAGTCTCGGTGAACATTCACTTCACTTTTAGTTGCTGTCCTTGTCGTCATTCTTTTTTTGTACGTGCTGTTGTTGGAACGGTGAGCCTAGGACGCAATGTGTACTGCTAGCAAGTGAATAAATGGGATTGAATCGGACTAGAACTAGTATGATCAAGCGAGGATGCGACGAGCTAGCTAGACCTAGTGCTGAAATGACGGCCTGGCACGGCCTAGCTAGCTACAAGTACGAACATGATTCTTACTAGATCCTGCAGGGAATTGTAGGCACTAGCGAGGGCTTGCTAGCGAGACAGGGTCACTCAGAGCTAGCACGGATTTTAGATTGCTTGCTAGATATTAGAGCCGCTTGCTACAAAAGCTAGTTCCTAGCTAGGTAAATCTAGTCTACTTCGCTAGCTAGACCTTGCTAGACCGGCCGAGTTTTCCCAATGAACTTTTGGTAATCCAAGCGTCAAGTGAACAATAGATGTAAACACACCCTTCCCCTCTACCCTTCATGTCGGCGATCACAGCCATGCACTTCGACAGACAGCTCAGTCCAGACAGCTCATACGGTACTGCCAACAACTACTCTACGAGTCCTATGCAGGCCCCAGCTTTACTGCCTGCTACCGTCCCAGTGTGGGGCTCGAACATGCTGACATACCAGGTAAGCAAACCTATGCATCAAGCCGATTAAGCTAACTCCTATACAGACAAATAACCAGACTCTTTACACCCAAGGCCCATCGGATCATGCACTCGTGACCCCATCGGTAAGTGCTATAGTTACTTGATTTGCGTGATAATCTGCTGATTTTGTCGCATATATGCAGCCTGGACAGCAAGTTCAGTACCTCCAGGATGTAATCAGCAAGCTTCAAGCCGAAAATATAACTGTTAAAGCAGAGCGCACGACGATCCAGTGAGTCTAATTTAAGGGCTACATTACTAATGGTACTTTTATTGTAGAAATGCGTATAACACCCTCGTCGCTCAGCTGACTCTTAATGCAAGTCCAACTGGGTCTTTTCCTGACGCCAATGGTCCGATCAACATTTCCCTGCAAGCCTTGCCTAGCACGCTACTCTTGAACACCACCAGTACCGTGCCACAGCTCGATCGAACTAATTACCTGAAGGTTTGTTTTTGGACAGAAGCGGAATGGAAACAATGGTGCAGTACAACACCACAAGGACAGAAAGCCAGTGCATACACGTCATTCCTGGAAGACGAAGCTGGAAATGCGTTGACTGCGAAACGAATATCTGACATTCTACAGACTGCACGCGAACTCTGGCATGAGTTTCGTATCAAAGGTCTCATCGATGGCAAGAGTACCTGGACATCGATGACGCTCACGACAAAGAAGGCTTTCCGGATTGAAATCAGCCGTTCATATCCGGAACTCAACCTATGTGAAGGGTCATGGAAGAGCGATATGCTTGGAAAGAAGCACTACTCAGGTTACAAGCAGATCTGGTTCACTAACAAGTCAGAGGGGAAGCTCAGCGCCTCTGGAAAGCGGAAGATGAAGCAGGACGCTTCTGACGACTCAGAAGATCGCTCCACATTCGGGCCAAAGCGCGCAAGAACAAGTCTCTCTCCATTCCTGGGTGGTAGTGATGATGTCGACCCTTCGTCAAGCCCAGACACTCCAGTTAATGCAAGTGGGGATACACCATCCATACCGGACACGCCGTCTGTCACTGGGGTAACCCCCCTCTTGGATGACGATGCCTGCACACTGGCGACAGGTAAGACGTATCCAAAGTACTACTGATATTCTTTTAGGCAACGACAAGTTTACTTCATTGGATCTTTCATTAGAGCCGACCATAGCTGAAGGCAGTGGGTCCAGCGACGTGGAAGCATGCCCTCGGCCTCTTCCATATATTCGAAACCCATTGTAAGTACCCAGTCATCCATGTGTATCTACTAACATATACTTTGCAGGACATCAGTTCACTTCAAGATCCAACCCTCTATC
>JBBPTY010000389.1:0-18973 GCA_038094335.1 Tylopilus aff. striatulus | reverse complement strand
CAGAGAATCTCTCTTCATACATATCGATGAACAAAAAGCAGCCAGTAAACTACAAGGCCCGTAAGAATGGACCAACCGGATCGCTGAGAAGTGTCTTGAACGTGGTATCAATGTCCATCCAGGGATCCAGACCCTTCTGTAAACCTTCGACGCAAACTGCATTCGCCCTCAGGACAAAGATGCACTTGCCAGCCAGCTCCCAATCCTCTTCATGGCCTTTCCCAGCTTCAAGGGCCTGGCAGGCTTCCAAGTCTACCAAAAACCCGGCCTTTTTATCCTTGCAGCCAGCGGCATCCACCATGAGCCAGTCATCCAACAGTCGACCATGCCTGCGAAGCATGCTGTTGTCATACCGAAGGCTGACCCAGATCAGGACCCAAATGAATGACTCCGCGTCATGCTCGTATGCATGTCTTATGCAGCCCCGAAGTGCCTTGTCTCCAAGAAGGCCCAACGCCATGAATGGAACTGTGCCAGTCCGTTCAGTTCCAGTAGCGGTCTGTTGGGTTGACGCCAGGTCGAAGTCATTCAACACACCCACGATCTTCCACTCTTCGTCTTTATGATACATCAGATTTGATGGGCTGATGTCTCGGTGGTAAACCTGCTTCTTCCAGAGCGCAAGGTGGCCTTGATTGAACAAAGTAAATAAGCCGGCTCAACTCTAGGAACAAACATGACTCACACAGCACAGTCTCCCACCATGCATGTAAAAAGTCGGGCCCAGTGAGTTCAGTAATGGGTCTCAATCTTCGAAAATGATCATATATAGAATCCGAGCTCCTTCCGTCTTGAGGCCAAGACGCTCCCGAACCTTGGCAGTGGAGGTATCCTCGAGTGTCTTGTACCGCAACATATCTGGCACGTGTCCCTTGACGTTGTCATTGTCCTTGCCAACATCGTATACTCTTTGCAAGATGTCGGGCTCGCTGGCGTGCGCAACCTCCGCCCAGAATACATTGACGACTAGATCATCCTTGTCGGAGAGACTCTTGCACTTGACAGAGAACAGGTTCGTAGCCCTGCCGTCCAGTCCATAGTGCAACACCTGTTCCTTGTCTGACAGCTCAAGGGTGACCTCGATCTTTTCATCCTTCTCGTCGGGGAGGATTGTCTTGTGAGATTCTGGTCGAGGTCCAAATCTTGGGTCTATATCTGGATTCAAGCCCCAGTCTTGTTCTCGGAAGCGTTGCATTGCGAGAAGGAGGACCAGGAAACGCGGTAGGTCCTGGATGAAATTGAATCCAGAGCATTGAATGGTGCCCTGGCGGTCATACCGCCAAAAGTAGAGGACGTCACCTATCATAATAGATAGGCAAATAAGCTATCAATGAGATGAAAATACGCACCGATAATGATGAGACCAATCACGTGTAGGCGAGTGGTGTGAGCGGTAAACATTTCTGCAGCGTAGTAACCTGCCTGGACGATGGCAGGGTGCTCCTTTTGACGCGTGGGCTTCGCGCGTTTGGAGTGAGATCCAGAGGGTTCGAGATGATCGGAATTCCTCTTATGAGAATTTGAGTTGGAATTGATAGTTGCAGACAGCTTGGATTGACGAGAAGATCGTCGCACTATAAATATTTCAATATCGTCATGAAGTCAGTGTGCCGAGGAGGTGCTTACCGGGCTCTGGCGGAGGCGGTCGAGGATCAACCCCAGAGGTCATAAGTGCTTCTGGGAGCGCGTCCACGTCTGGTTCGTTCAGAGGATCCAATGTGAGATATTTATCTTGCGGTGGGGCATATTTCTGTGAACAGTACTGTTCCGGAGGGGGTTCCATTTTCTTCTTTGCTTTCTTGAATTCCACGAAAGTGCGGACGTCACGCCACCCGAATCCGTTCTTTGGAGGATCCTTAGCCAGTTTAAGGAACCGTTCCTTTTGAGTATAAATATCCGCCGGTAAGCCTTCCCCATCATGAACGTCTTTGTCGGATACGACGACAACGTCTGGCTTGCGATGAGAAGCGTGGTCTTGGTGTTTCTGGACTATCATCATCGGGTCGTTGACGTGGAAGCAGACGGTGGGACTTTCGGCCGACCGCATGTCTTCAACCTCGAGCTCCTGAAGGAACAGGAGCGCAGTATTGGCCGCTCGCACGAACACGGGGTATAATTCCTTCTCGGTCTGTATTTTAGAGCTATATGAACAGATCAGTATTCGCCACAAAATTATACACTCAAACCATACTATGTTGCGAGAGCCTCCTTGACTTCGTGCGACTTTCCCTTCATGCCGTCGACTGGGGTCTTGTCCTCGCCATTGCAGATAGGAAGGACTTTGTCTAGGCATCGAGCGAACAGGGACGTCTTGTAAGCTTCGTCGGCCGATTTTCGCGACTTGTTGGTGCAATCCATAAGGAGATCCCCCAGCATTTCGTCAATGCCACACTCTTGAAACTTTTCGACATCTCGTGTAATCCACGGGCGAATGTCGGACACTCTGTATACAAATGTTGAGACAAGATGAAGTAAGACGGAACAACATGCTCACTGCACGCCGAGAGTATTAATGTGCTCGCTTATGGTAGCTGAACCTTTTGCTTGTGGGGTGCTTTGTAGAGAGGGGTGAGGATGGCTGGCTTGTGGTCGGTTTGGCGAAGTCATTGAATCCTGGGCCATACCTGGTGAAATCAAGGTGGTACTATCGAAGAGACTTCTGTCGTGCACGCGCATAAGTGGGTCCACGAGACTCCTTGCGTGTCCACCTGTTTCGGGCTCCGACCTCGATCCGTATTGTGGAGAACCGTCGACGGTCGACCACCGCCCACATGAGGACGCGGCAAGATGCGATAACGTGACCGTCCCCGTGACCGCGTTTCCTCGCATGGCCGATCCGAATCCCTTCGCATCCTTAATGATTCAAGATAGCACGGAGTTACAGGGCATGAATCTATCTCATAAACATGTAATTTTACAGAACGTGCCATACGGGAAGAGAGAGAGAATAGTGATACGGAGATGCAAGCAAGTGACATATTGGCTAGGAGAGGCAATGATAGATTAAGCCTTGAATGAGATGTGACGGAGGCATGGCGACGCACGACAGGAGCGACAGACAAGCTATTGGGCTTGACGGAGCACTACATGGACGACGGGGGAACCATTAAACTTGAAAATGCATGACAGGGATCATGGGCGAGTGGTTGGGCTCGACGACGCATGCTCGGTGGCAAGGACAAGTGATCCGTGCTTAATGAGTGGTGGCGGGACGATCAATTGGGCTTGACAATAGGCAGGGGTGGCTGACAACAAAATGTTTGAGCTCAATGGTAGGGAGTTGGGCTCGACGATGCACAACGGGGGTGACCCATGAGTTAGGATTCGAAGGCTCACGATGGGGATGACAGAGGAGCTACTGGGTTCGAAAAGGCAGGGTAGCAGTGACAGACAAGTATTTGGGCTCGAAAGCGATGGGCGAGCGCTGGTATTTGCATTGAGGGGGGACTCCGAGCAAGTGTCCGGTTGCACTGAAAAGGACCTGGGATTTGAGCGAGCGGTTGTGCTTGAACAGGTCAGGAGGGGTAGTTGAATGTGCAGTCGTGCTCGAAATAACAAGGGCACGTCCAACAAGTGGGAGGGCTCGAGTAGATGCAGCAGGGGGAAAGGGCGGGGTCGGACGACTCACGCGGATTTGAAATCAAAGGCGGTGGTGATGTCGATGTACAAGTGGTCGATCTGGGGTGGTTGGCACGGCTGGAGTGACTGAAAATGAGCACTCGAAAATGATACTCACCTAGTCCCAATAGCGCCTCGTCATCTCCTCCTAATGCCCCCTTCTCCAGGTTATCATCGAGCTGTAAGGGTTGACGGTGCACGACGGGGACGACAGAGGAGCCGCTGGGCTCAATAAGACAGCCTGGGGGAAATAGGACAGCCGTTGAGCTTGAAGAAACAGGGCGGTACTAGCAATGGACGAGTGTTTGGGCTGAAGTGCTTGGGTCAACGGGCGAAAGCGATGGGCGAGCGCCGGTACTCACATTGAGAGGGAACTCCGAGCAGGCTGTTGCGCTCAAAAGAGCTAGAGCATTGAGCGAGGGGTCGTGCTCGAAGGGATTGGGAAGAGCTGTTGAATGAGTGGCGGCGCTTGAAATGGCGAAGTGAGCACATCCAGCGAGCGGGGGGATTCAAATAGACATGGCAGGGACACCAAACAAGCAGGAGGGCTCGGGAAGATGTGGCAGAAGCGGTTCTGCTCGAGCAGATACGGCAGAGGCAGATGGCGACCGATGGCGCTGGAATAGACTTGAAATCGATTCAAGAGCAAGTGTAGCGGAGTTGGAGGAGTATGAGAGCGGCAAGGGTGACTAATGAACAAGGTGGGCACTCAGTGGGGATATGGCACGCATCGTGAGGGACGAGGTGTCCAGGTATCTCAGCGAGGGCCAGTGCATGGGTTGTGCAGTGTCGGGCGGTGGCGAGTTTGGGCCGTAGGGTGCAAGGGGGTGCCATAAGTGTCGTCGGACGGTAGTAATCGGTGACGAGGTGAGACGTGAAATACTGGGGGTGGTGGTGCGACGGCTGGGGATGAGGTTTAGGTGGGTCAGTGGTGCCGAGAGACACGAGGACCCTTGCGACGTCGTTAGCAGTGGCGAGTAGGAAAGTATGAGAGCGGTGAAGGTGACTGGTGAATGTCACATCCTACGAGTCATGCCTGAATGGTACGGAGCATCATGTCGGTCGTGTCATGGCGAGTGTAGTGGGTGACCAGGGGGCGATGGGTTATCGGTGATGACGAACATTTGATGACATGCTCTACTGCGGTTGTGAAGTGTGGGGGTATTGTGGCATTGTCGGTGAGGCGAGTGGCGATGGGATTCATGGCGCATATATGCAGTAGGGTTACTGGGGGTGTGTTACGGAGTTGGCATCGTCTCGAGAGTTGGATGAAAGCGGTATCGTCGGCAATGGTGTTGTGAACAGGAATGACTATGGCAATGATAGGACGCAGTGCGGTGGAGATATGGACCCTCCAAGTCGAAATAGAGGGGCTAGGAGGTGATCCGGGTCCATCAGAGATGAAGAGAGCCGACAAAGGTGATTTGGACTGCCGAGGCGCTGGCAAAGGAGCCGGATACGATGGGAGAGGTAATGGGATGGGTGGCGCAACAAGCGACACACACTGCGAGGGTGGAGCAGGTCAGCACAAGCGCAGCAAGCACAACATAGTGGACGCACCTGTGCCATCCGCACCCCCTTCCAAGCATCCTCAGCACCCTACTGACCAGCCAAGCTGACTGCAACATGGAAGTCTATTGAAATCGAACCCTAGTGGTATCAGCGGCAGCAACTGGACCTACCGGGCCTTACAACCACGTTTAGACCATATCGGGCGAATAAGATGTAATAGATGCCTTGCATTTTGACCAGAGTGGGTGTAGAAGCGAAAACAAAGTGCGGCAACAGGCTGCCAGAGCGAAGCACACTAGGTAATAGTAAACAGTCAGGTACTACTTTGCTGATGCTGTGACGGACTGATGACTAAGCATCCTGAAATGGAAGGTGAGCTAGAAGGGAGATTCATAGCGGGTCAGAAACAACACAAAGGAGCAAGAATTTCAGGGGGGGGCAAGAAGGAACATTGTGGGGAACGTGTATCGGAACAGGCGTCTCCCTAATACCTAATCTTCGCGGTGCCGCGCCGATACGTTATGGCCCAATTTGTGTAAACATGCGGAAACTCAGAAGGATATTCGTACAACTAGAACGACGCGTCCCCAAGCTTAGCTGCAGCTGGTTCCATCCTTGCATGCCATGACCCGAGTTTTCACGCATCTCATATCTGTATGTCACCTGTATATTTGATCCGAATTTTGCCAAACCACCCATCTCATTGATTGAACCATAGAGAAGCAGGAATCGAAAATAACAAGGAGGTGCAAGAGAGCGAATAATAGTCTGATGATATGTCTAAATGGTACCGGTCACCTATATTCAAAACGGGCCCGCGCCAGTCCTTTATGTGTGAAACATGATTCGTTGACAGGGGTTATTAATCATTTAATTGCGGATCAATTACTATATATGGCAATTGGCGCGTCCGTACTTTTGACGAGGAGGGTATTACCTTTTATGGAAAAAAGAATCAGGGTGATCGGAGGTCAGGAACCCCTGCATTTTTTGCACAGAATATACGTTTGCTGATGTTCAGGTTTCCATACACAAGCATCTGTCCAAGACTTTGTGCCTATTTGGAATTTTGAGATCAAGTTTGCCAGGAAAAGGCACAAATCAATCCTTATTTCAAGATTCCCTAGTTCGTACCACCAGTTACAGACAACTTCAGCGCCAGGACTTTCGCAGATGATACAAGTACATTCACTCAGCATAAGATTCAGACCTCGCAGACACCTCAGGGCGGTTACAACCAGTCAAGGGCACCAATTTCTTTCAAGTACAATCTGAGTGCGTCATTCCAAGTGTGTGGAGTACGAGTCAGAGCAAGCTTCGTCTTCGCGGGGGTAGCCGAAACCGGCGCCGAGTAGAACCACGCCGTGTTCCACACATCATCTGCAAGAGTGACGAAGATAAAGAACCGTGTAGGATATTGCTTTAAATAAACGTACCAGTAACCTTGTCGTTGGGGTAGCTTGTCTGCGTGGCACGAGATTCAGCCCGAGTTAGCCAAATTTACAGAAGGACACATACGTGTTCCATGATGACATCTGCTTTGCCTTTGCCTCGTGCCGCGCCGTCACTTCCATGCGAGATGGAGAAATCGATAGGCGATCCATCGTTGACGACGAAGAACCTGACGATCACATTGACCGGTCAATGAGTACTAGGGTTGCATGTCGAACCCGTGTTCTCACCTGAGCGTCTGACGTTCATACTGATGGCTGTGTTCTTTTCCCCATTGAACACGAGTATTGGAAGCAACTGTCTTGGCTGGCCACGGGTCCTCGTCGTTGGGAATGATCACACCCGAGGACGATAAGAGGTTGAACTCGGCCCCTGTTCGAATGAGATGACCGATGACCGAACGTCACAGACAACGCCGGCAACAAACTTACAATCGCTCTGAATGTCGAGAGACACTGCCGTCTTGTATGTCTGCGGATGTTGCACAATCCAATTATACGCATCCATGACCATGGGAGCAGCCTCTCGGATACTTGCCCTGCCCGCATCTTTCATCAAAACCCACAGCTCGGTAACGTTCAATCCAGTGACCGTCGAGTCCTTGGCGACGGAACCTGCCCAATCGACATACTGATCGTAGTGCGCAGGATCCATAGTGAGACGATAGTTGAGCTCGGGGTCACCACCCATGATGGAGACGCTTTTCTGCATGAATTCGGAAAAGGTCTTGTACTGCGTTTCGCTGGTTACAGAAGCATCAAACTTGCCACCTGCGACTATGCCATCGAACGCAGCTGCGACACTGGTAGAGAAACGATCATTGACAGAGCTATTGGAATTGGACGCCCACACGCTCTAGTGTGTTTTCATAAATCATGAGTGACACGGCACAAAATAAACAGGAAACAGCATACCAGCTGAAATCTGGCACCGAACCCTGAACTGAGGATGACATGAGATCCCCAGGACGCGAAGAAATCTTTCCAGTCCTGTATAACCGTCTTGTCGTTGCCATCACCAATAGCAACCATGGCTGAGAGCCTGTTGTCGAGTGGGCCCTCGGCAAGAAGGTCAGCATAGTTCCGTAGCGAAGCGAGGTATGAGTCGGCATTGAAACTGTACAAGGCCCACTGGGCATCGCTTCTGTAGGTCTTCTCGATTGAGTATGATAAGGAAGCACTGGCAGTCACCGCCATATAACTAGCAGAGAGGTCCGCACTACTAGTCAGCGACTTAGTGGCGTCGGAACCGGTATGATAGGTGTTATAGGTCCCGTTGCCGATGGTATACTTGTCGACCCCAATACACCGCGGCACATCGTAGATGGTACCGTCTACAGATTCAAGTTAGTTCTTCATCGCGTTCATCCAGTTATGCTATGAATTTGGATGCGTACCAACTTCAAGCTGCCGCGTGTCTTCATCAGGATAATAGACAATAATCCTACGAGCTCGCTTGATGGCTGCCATCACCTATAGGACGGGGCATGAAGCATCTCAAGTTGTTAGTGATCTTAGACGCGAACCGATTTGATGTCCAAAGGACTAGAGGTAGTAAAATCCAGGCCATATCCCAGAAGGTTACTCGCCGGGAACTCATTGAAAGCAGCAGGGTTGAAGACACCCATTGCGTATGAGGTAGTGGCTGGTGTTCGAATGAAGGATCACCTTGGAGGTAAGTGCTGATCAAGGACTACCTTTTATATGTTCTACCGCATTCACTTTCCCAGTCGGAATAACCGGGTCTGGATAAACCTTTATGGGCGTTCCTCATGACGCCTAACCTGTTGCCATATGATGCACAGGGTGCGAACAACTACTCCCTGACTTTATGGCGATGAATCACGATATCGGAGAAATGCGATAAGGTGCAGCATTCCTCAACTGATACATTCCGTTCTCTTGAAGGAATGTTGCATCCATCATTGTGGGGTTACACAGGCAAAATGATTTCCTATATCCTAGATAGACGAAAATGAGCATCACATGAATGCACTCCATTTGGACAGCTAACTAAATTCGTTCAGGAGATCGTGGTCGGTAAATCTGCTCAGGAGTAGCGATCAAGGCGCAGCCCAAGTACATTCTTGAATGTTCCGTTACTCACATTAAAACAAATTGGACGGGGAGAGCCGATGTGTGGGGGAATATACTTGCATAAAACCTATCGAATATACGAGGGGTGAGCGGCTCTCCAGCAGCGGGGATCAAGGAAGCGCCACCAATAAAGGAAATATTGACCTAAGCCTGATCCTTGTGGCTGAAACACTGAGGGTGCGATCAACTACTCCCTGGCGATGACTCATGACATCGGAGAAATGCGACAAGGTGCAGCATTCCTCAACCGATACATTCCTTTCTCTTGAAGGAATGTTGCTTCCGTAGAGATCATTGTGGGGTTACTCATGCAAAATGATTTCCTAGGTCCCAGATAGACGAAAATGAACATCACATGAATGCACTCCAAAGGACATTTGGACAGCTAACTAAATTCGTTCAGGAGATCAATCGATCATGGTAAATCTGCTTAGGAGCAGCGATCAGCCTGGGTGCAGTTCAAGTACATTCTCGAATGTTTCGTTGCTCATATTAAAACGAATCAGACGGGAAGAGCCGACGTGCGCGGGAGTATAGTTGCACGAAATCTATCGAATATACAAGGGGTAAGCGGCTCTCCAGCAACGGGAAACAAGGAAGCGTCACTAATAAAGGAAATATTGACCAAAACCTGATCCTTGTGGCGTCAGACATTAGCAACGATTCCTCATCATTGTTATATTCAATCGAGAAGAACTTCAGAAAGGACAACCAGTGGGCCATGTCGAATTCCGTTGGCTACGTTGCCTTTATGAGGGATTCTGGCCGTCTCGCCGAGTCCGCGCTTGAGTGCAGGACAGATGATAAGGCTCCTATCGGTGATGGCAGCAGCAACAAGAGCGTTGTTCAAGACCAGGGAGATATCTTCAGTTCCTGGAGATCCCATGTCATTATTAATTCTGCGTTTGGTGACTGGTAATGTGGTCGTTTGTTCGTGTTGTATCGCACTGCACGTGGTTTATGAAGCGCACCAGAATTCGTGGGCCTCCGATTCAAATAGATTTGTCAAGGACTCTGGGCGGCGTTTCTCAGACAGTGTCACTGCCGTGTTCGATGGTATTATTGCGGGCGGCATCATTGATCGTCTTGTGACAGCAGAGGAACAGGGCGGACTAATATATGCCTTGTTTCCGCAGAGAGCCGTATCTATCATGGGCGGTAAGACGGACCTGAACCACAGGCTCACAGCAGATCTGGAAAACTATGACCCGTATATTCAGCGGACAGGTTCTATTCACCAAAGCGCGGCGATGACTCACTTCAATCTGATGGAACTGTGAGCTTCGACGAAAGATGCTGCCAAGAAAGCGGTACGAGATGCCACCCATGGTCATGAGTGTGTACAATTGCATTATGCGGCATCCTCAGATGTATAAGACGGGCGGTAACTCTCAAGGCCCAGGGGGCGATCGTGAGTTTGTTTTTATATCATTTGTGGTCTGGTCTGGTCTGGTCTGCCAGTGGTACGGTGGGGATCGAGTTCAACCTCCTCACGTCCTCGGGTGACCATACCCGACGGTGATAGTCCGTGGCCAGACAGAACCGTGGCTTCTGGCACTGGTGTTCAATGGTGGAAGAAAGAAAGTCACCGATACGAACGGTAGATGCTCGGGTAGTTGTTCGCCGTGCCACGCAAGCTTATTTTTGACTGTGTGCTGTTGTTTTCATCGTCATTGACCATGGATCACCCATAGATTTCTCTACTGCGCACGGGGGCGACAGACTAGGCGAAAGTAGAACAGATGTGATCCAGATGACCCATGCCCTTGAGCCCAAACACTCGTTCATTGCTACCACCTTGCCTTTTCAAGCCCAACGGCCGTCCCATGTCCCCCAGCAAGACTAGCCAACCCTAACTAGGGTAACCCTGCACTTCAACAAGAGATAGTGCTGTTGCCAAGAGGTCAGCAGCCGAGCCATCATTAGCCAGAACTTTCGTATCGTCTATCCTCCTTTCAACATCCATGATATACTCTGTAGTTCCAGACATCCATGCTACCTCACAACAGAGCGCATGAATTGCCAAGAACTCCCGCTGGGGAAGAGGGAGCTCTGTAGTCGTCGAGAAAGTCACTTGGGCAGGAAGTGGTGGAAAAAGCCTCAGCGTGTTGGTTGCTGTGCACACTTGATATGTTTGTGGCACATTCTACAGACCGGTGTTAAGACAGAAAAGATAAAGAGGTGGGTAACGCACTTCCACAGGCTTAAGCCACAGTCGAAGGTCATCAAAAAGATAGTGGGAATACAAGTTCATCGATACCATATTCTCGAGACGGTGGATGCGACTGCCGGTTAGGTCTTCGGTGATATTGTCATGAGTGAACATCGCCAAAATTGACCAGAACCCTGCAGAGTGGGTACGCTGCAATGACACCGTGAATGTCAATAATGGAAGTGGGGTGTTTGAGGGCATAAACACCTTTGCGCCATCTTCCCCGATGTCTTTGTTGACTGACTGGGGGATGATATGAGCTGCTTGCACTGCAACTGGGCCGCCAAGGTGATCATCTTTGAGCCCGGTAATCATGCAGCAATCGTTGTCACGGCGCATTACCTATCTCGTACGTCAGCAAAAATAACTGCTCGGACTCGTAGTTGACGACGCACCAAAGTACGAGAAGTGCGATGATCTATCTTGCATTCTTCCATTATATATGCGGCATATGCACGGATATCTTCGAACGATGGTCGAGAGGGGTGCTCGGATGGCGAAGGGGTTGGTCCACCGCTACGCTTGACTATTATTGAAAGGTCAGCTCTTCGAGTATAACACAATAACCAGGAAGAAAAATCCACAACTCACATGGACAAATAAAGTGTGTTGTATAGAATGCGGCTAATCGCATGAGCGCTTGGTGGTCTGAGCCAGTGATCTCCCGCTGTATCTGCCCTCGGGGATTACCAGCTGGTGCCAAACGCAATAAATGACCAAGCAATCGAGCACAGACTATGGGTGGAGGACAACAGTCCACGGGTACGACATGCAGTGCACTAGCTTCTGCCTCGAAGGCAAGGCATTGGTCATATGCCTCCTGAAATGTGCTGGGGGGAAAGGGATTCTGGGGAAGCGGCAACGGTGTCATTGGGTCAACGAGTTTATGTAAGTTGCCACCTCCAGTGGCAGTATTCGCGAGACTTGAAATCCTGCTACGAACGTCTCGCCGCTAACCCTACACAATGAGCCAAGACAAACTACTCGTACCCTTGCACATATCATACATAAAGTCACTCGCAAACGTGAGCGCCCTGCTTCATCTCTACATCGTGCTGTTCCGCAGTGGTACACCACACAGAACAAAGACGAGCTCGCTTATCATCTCACCGCACATCTGCGAATGAACGCTATTTACTGGGGACTCACAGCACTGTGCATCATGGGATACAAAGACGTGCTTGATCGAGAAGAGATGATCGAGTATGTGATGAGTTGCTGGGACGACGAGGCAGGTTTGTTCCGCTTCGCTCCTACTCTGCTGTTCGAGCCTGATCTGTCCCTGCGCTTCCTTACGCACTGACATAGGTGGTTTTAGCGCACACCCGGATCACGATGCCCACATCCTCTCCACATTGAGCGCAATTCAGATTCTCGTCACACAGGGCGCACTCGATAGACTAGACATCAATCGCGTCACCAAATGTGCGTGAGATGGTACAATGTGTATTAAGAATCTAACTCTGACCATGTCACTCAGTCATTGCGTCGCTCCAGCAACCTTCGGGAGTGTTTGCGGGTGACGCCTTTGGTGAAATCGACACCCGATTTTTGTACATCGCTATCAACGCACTCTCCCTCCTCGGCCGTCTGGACGCTATAGACGTCGAGAAAGCAGTGTCATACCTTCGTCAGTGTCGTAATTTTGATGGGGGATATGGTGCGGTCGCTGGTGCAGAAAGTCATGCGGCGCAAGGTGAGTGGTGACGATCACCTCCATCATCTATCGTCGCGCTCATTGACCATCCCCAATCCAGTTTTTGTCTGCGTAGCCGCACTTGCAATTCTCGACAGGCTGGACGAGGTTGATTCAGAGATGTTGTGTTGGTGGCTCGCAGAACGACAACTTCCCAACGGCGGGCTCAATGGACGCCCGGAGAAATTGCCAGACGTGAGCTGGTGGCGATTTTGCTTTGTACATTGATTGAAATGATGATCAAACAGGTTTGCTACTCGTTTTGGGTGTTGTCAGCGCTGTCGATCTTGAATAGGATCAGCTGGATCGACAGTGATAAGCTTGTTGATTTCATTCTGTCTGCCCAGGATACAGAGACGGGCGGCATCGCCGACCGTCAGGGCGACATGGTCGACGTATTCCATACACATTTCGGAGTCGCAGGTATGTGCAACACAAGCCCTAGTCGAAGCTGCTGAAACGAATGGGACATATTCAAGGCCTCTCCCTCTTGGGATACCCAGGTCTTGTAGATTTGGACCCGGTATATTGCATGCCCGCAAGTATAATCGAAGCAAGGGGACTTCGGAAAGGATGGAAGGCACTACCGCGAAAGCCGGCATGAGAGCATCTTTTGTCTTGGTGATTTCGGACAAATCGAACGATTTGCCACAGAACTCCTAGGCTGTGCCTTTATGTAGGGGCATTGTAATATCTGGTCTTGCCATTGAATGCGACTGTAGGGCAGTGTGACCCAAATACGAGAGAATGGAAGTTGGTTACACCATTGTAGGGTACCCACTACAGATTCCTGCGCGATAAGGAAATGCTATTGGGACCTTCTGTACTAGAATTGAGGGAAAAGGTGGCTCGATTTCAAAAACATGAAGTTAGGAGAGACACTTAGGCACTCTCTCCGAGTCGCGGAGTTTGATGCCGTCGACCAGAAGACATCCAGTACTATGTTTAAATTTTAAATTCTAGCTGGTCAACGTCCTTGGTTGGCCAAGTGCACAAGAGTCGACTGACGGTGGACTGCGTATCCTTCGCCACGACGTGTTTTGATCACAACGAAAGACCACAGGCCGAGCGAGTAATACACAGGTGGAAGGGTACTAACATCTCTTCTGTGACGAGATCTCTATGAAATCTGATAGCAGTGCCAAGTTCAGTGGTTCAGCAATGCAGGGAACTGATGCTGTGGCGTTCTGTGAAGAGATTCGACTCTGCGAGCGGCACGAGCCCCTTGGAGTATTGAACAACGAGCTTGATCGGACAGGGTCGATGATCAAATTGCTATGTCTCAACCTATCATTATTACAAGAAAGTGTCAGATTATGGTTTGCACGCTGTAAAGAAGTGGCACCGGTCTTGGCTGCGCTTCATTATGAACACATCCAACTTGAACCAGTGTTGGATTCGACTCGAACACAGCCCTTCGTCGTCCGCAGAATATTATGAGTGGGCACTGGGTGCCACCTGCGTCTAATCATGATCTGGTCCCCACAATGTTCGAGATAATACCAAGGGACCACAGAATATGGTATACCGCAAAGCCGCGGTAGCCCTGGCACAATCAAAATTTGACTGCATGCTCCAGGGTTGCATGGAATGGGAATGTACCCCGCCGTGATTATCATGACCTTTGGCTGCAGCCGGAAATTTTGTTGGCTTTATTGAATCGACACTGGCAGATGAGATGAGCTGTTAAATTGGCCTAGTTCGTTTTCGCAGATAGTTCACTGACCATTCACGACGTCTTTTTCCTGCCTGCATGCACGTGTCCGATCTGTGTCCGCGAGGTGTGGCGTGTGCTCCAGCGCCCCGGGTCGTTCCAACGCCGTGCCAGCCCGCCATATGCTTGAAGATAGATTTTACGCCAAGCTCTACCGCGTCGCTCACTGGGCCTTGTTTCACAAGCTGAGGTGACACGACATGTTCCGACTTTACTCGACACGAGCTCTGCACGTGCGCCATTGCACCGCGCAAACCGCTAATTCGAACAGGCGTTGACCCATGCTTCTTGCGCATGTCCGCTCAAGTTGGCCCGCATCCAGTCCGTAGTATTGCAATATCGTCTGTTCTTTCCCTTAATTTCTCCTGCAATGCGCACAGCTGACGTGATCTTCAGGCGTTTTCAACATTCCGGTGTCCGGGAACCACGTACAACTGGCCGCAAGGTCTGCTATTTCATGATCCCCACACACCTCAAAGCGTGGCAGGGAATGGACCGTGACGTTTGCCATGCAGCCCGTCATCGCCCTTGGTCGCTTCGCTAAGTGATTTGGCGATGCCCGCCTCATGGTGCGAGATATCAAAACCCTCGAATAATCCTGGCTTCCTCAACCCACTCTCCTCCTCCCACCTTCTCGGTACTACCCTCCGACAACAGTTGTTTGAGATATTCCACCATCGTCAGACGCAATGGTATCTAAACTCCTCGGTGTGCTGATCCTCGCCCGAAATGGTGATCGTTCAGAGTTTGTCCAAGACCCCTACAGCTATGCACCATCCTTCACCGAATCTACTCCCCTTGGTGCTGTACGTATGGTCACTTACTTTTCCCGACATGGTACGTTGAGCAATCCTATTGACAGGTCGAGTCATTCCAACTCGGGTCATTCCTCAAGTCTACTTACCTCGACTCATCTTCGCCACTCCACGTTCATGACATGCCTCTGGATCCTTCCCACCCTATCCCGCCTAATAAAGTCAACGTACATGCTAAGTCAGGAGGCGAGGGTGCTGCGATATTCGACTCCAGCGTCGCTCTGCTGCAAGGATTATTTCCACCCACCTTGCACAACAGTATACTTCTTGCTAACGGATCTACCGTCGTTGCCCCGCTCGGAGGTTATCAATATGTCCCAGTCGCAATGTCCACAGCAGGTGGCGATCATGTGCTCGAACCTTGGACCAATTGCAAGGTTAGCACGTTGCTCAGCAGCCCACGTGGCACTCATTAACGTGGCGTCCAGGCTTTCGAGAAGCACACCTCCCAAGTTTACGCCTCGGAGGAGTTCAAACAAGCCGCCAAGGGCGCAGCACCCTTTTTTCAATCAGTTCATGACTACATGTTCGGCAGACCTACGACACTCGCCAATATGGTAAGCCGAAGACTTTCTTGGCTGGTGTGTTCCTGATTCCCTTTACCCACTACAGTGGAATGTCAGTGGGCAACCATTGGGTCAACCTTGTTGTTCTGACGAATGTAGCGCAGGTTTACGACTATCTCAATACAGAACTGATCCACAATCAATCGTTTGCATTCCGGCTGCCACCGACACTGATCGAACAAGCACGCGGTTGGGCTAATTACAAGGAAAACGCTGTCTTCACCGATAAAAATATCGCAGGTATTGGCAACCGTAAGTCTTTAATATCTCCTCTTGCAATCGGAGTGTTGGACACGCATTTTAGTCGCGGGACGAGCTATCCTTGACCCAATTATCAAATCACTTCAGCGAATTGCATTTGATGGTGACCCGCTCCGACTCTTGCTCATCGAGACCAGCTACCAACCTTTCATTTCACTCTTCTCCATGTTGACTGCCAAGGACGGAACCGCGCAACTCTTTGGAATTCGTACGCATGCTGCTGTCTGCTATTTTCCTCGTGTCCATTGACGTCATGCATAGCCAACTATGCTTCCGCCTTATCGTTCGAAGTCTTCCGTGGGCCGGCTCCAGAGTCCCGTGACTTTGTTCGCCTCAAGTTCAAGAATGGCACCGACGATGCCGACTTTCACACGCTGCACATGTTTGACCATCCCGAAGCGGCAATACCGGTGACCGAGTTCATCTACCGGCTGGAGGTTTGTCATAATCCATGGGTTTCTCAGCAACGCTTAACTCATGCTTGTATTCTTATAGCACCATGTTGTCCCTGAAGATAAGTGGTCCTCCACGTGCTCCACAAGCTGGCTTCCATGGGGGGCAGAGGCTATGGTCGTGAGCAAGGGTGTGATGGCTCCATTCTATATTATGCTCGTGACTCTGGTCGCCATTGGTACACTCGCGTTTACGGCATATCGCAAGTACAGGACGAAGCACACAAAAGGCTATGCCGTTTTGAGAGAAGAAGAGGTATGAGCGTCTTGAATTCCTTGTGATCCAATGTCCACACATGACCTTGTACAGGCCCAAGATGAGATTACTCGTGTCAACGAAAAGTCGCACTTGCTTCCATGAACGAATCGTGTGGTATATGAGGATGGTTCCTAGACTCGCCTTTGTTTCCTTTCATGTGCATTCAGCTCACGTCTCACGAAGTCCGAATATTTCTTGTTCTCGCATAACTGCCATTGCTATTCTCTTCTTGCTTTTTCTTTTCCTTCTGGCGCTTTGCATTGGCATCGTAGTCACGCATGCATCCATGTAGTACTGAGTACTTGTATGCTTGTATAGTGCAGATAGGTTTTGCTAAGTTTATGAAAGGCAAGTTCTGCATTCTGTGATGTACAACTCCAGCGCAACGTATATAACCCGTCCCAAGGCATATCCGTGAACTTTCTTTACGAAGACATGTGCGATTTAGTGCGTTTGGAAGTGAATGTGTACATTCCCGTTAAATACTAATGAATCGTTAACGAAGAAACCTGCGGACTGTAGTTGAAACACGCTGACTAGTGTAATTACTCCAAACTATGCCCATGGAGGTGTTTGAGATAGTCATAGAGGACCTCATCCCAAGAGTATAATGGCTTCTCTGTCTTGTCTATCTGTCGTACCTCAGGCGTAGCACTGACGGACCCATTGTAGAACTACTTCTTGCTATTATCATAGCATGAAAAACGACAGTTTTCGTGTAGCTTAGGCCCAACTCACTAATTCTTGTCTTCCTCAGATGGACGGATGAGATATTAAATTGCCGAATGATGATGTGTGAATGTGACTCACCAACATTGCTGTCATTGACATAGTTGTTCTGTGGTCTAGTGAGATCATGAGCAAAGAGGCTGAGCTTGACTTATGTTGGGACCTGAAGCTGAAGAGGGGATGTGGCCACTGGCCAAAATCGCAAGGTGTGTTGCAAACTTGTTGAAAGCTTTTGTCTGGGTCACTCGGAAACTTGCTGCAGACGATGGTGGGGGCAAGAATCGATTATCGCTACTGTACCCCTATGTTACAATGTCGCTGATATACTATAGTATTGTATTTCATATGTATTAGTGATCCTACGCACGGCACGTGAGGCCGAGCATAGCTTGTATCTGTTTGGTCGTACTCGCAGACTCAACACTCCCCCTCAAGCCTAGCGGAGGCCGAGAGCTCGTGTGAAATTTTGATGTTTGGCCCTGTCTAGAGCCTTAGTAAAAATGTCCGCAGTCATATTGTCGGTATGGCAGTCTGCGATTGCGATTGTCCCATTTTGGACATCTTGGTGCATCCTGAGATATTTTAGCCTAAAATGGCTTGACCGCGCATGAAACTTCATATCTGTTGTGATCGCGATTGCCGACCTGTTATCAGTGAATAAAGTAGTTGGTTTCATGGGCTTGTAGCCCAACTCAGTATAAAGATTTTGTAGCCAAATGGCTTGTCTGGTTGCATTGGCAATGCCGATGAATTCTGATTCGGCAGTGCTCGTGGCGACCATTCTTTGTTTCTTGGCGCTCCAGGTTATTGTGCCACCGTGTGACATAAAGACATTTCCATTTGAGGAAGTCATGTCATAATTCCCACTGAGGTTCGCATTGGTATATCCGTAGAACTCTTCGTTCAGGTCATCTCTTTTGTAGGTAATACCTAAATTTTTAGTGCCCTTTAGGTACCTTAGGACACATTTTGTGGCCGTCCAATGCTCCAAATCAGGATTGCTATTGAACGAGCATAGTTGATTTACCGCATATGCTATATCGGGACGTGTGCCTATCGCGGCATACATAAGCGATCCTGTAAGTGACGCATAATTGTGATTGCTTATGGCGCCACTCGTTTCAGTTTTCTTTTGCAGCTTGACATTTTTGTCAAGCGGCGTCGCAACTGAGTTGGCATCTTTCATGCCATATTTTTCTAGAATAGACTCGATATACTTAGTTTGCGCGATGCTCAATGTACCTTTGTTTCTATTGCGCGTGATTTCAATACCAACGAGCTTATTTGGCTCGCCTAGGTCTGTTATGTCAAAAAGACAGCCTAATATGGCTTTAAGGTTTTTCATGCACTCTTTTGTTTTCGTAAATAATAATAGGTCATCAACCCATACGGTGACAATTTCCACCACTTTATTACCATTTTTCCTTATATAGACACAAGGGTCACTTTGTAGTCGCTCGAAGCCGGCCTTAGTTAATTTTTCATTTAATTTATGGTTCCACTCTCGGCCTGATTGTTTAAGGCCGTAAAGTGTCTTTATGAGGCGGCATAAGTGAGCAGTTCCGTTGTCGAACCCCTCGGGTTGTGTCAT
>JBBPTY010000388.1:0-18981 GCA_038094335.1 Tylopilus aff. striatulus | reverse complement strand
CAGAATGAGACGGACGCCCAATATGTTGAATGCCTCGGGATTTTGCCTACTGACAATTTCCGTCCTTGCTCTGGGCGGAGGGAACGTGCATGATGCATGATGTCCGTTCTATCCCCAGATAACAATATATCCATCTTTGGCGGTGACCACCAAGAATCGGCGACTGACCGGACACTTCGGTTTCCGACACGGGTCTTTCCGCGACCGGTCACACCAAACAGACAGGATCCGCCTCTGTCTGTGGACACCACGTATGAATAGGAGAACGGACCTCTGAAAAGCCGACCGCATCTTAATTATTGAACACACTCTCTGAGAGACTCTGGTCTTTGGACCGTTGACCGTGGTTGGAACTAGTACACCTGCTACTAGTACGGTATATGTCAAGTTGGACTTCAAGTTGCAAAGGGCCACCTCAATCTGCCGCGGCTGTCCGGCATTCCGATCTAGCACCCTGAACATATCATAATTTAGCTCCGGACTCGGAGTCGTCAGAGTGGCCCGAGCTGGCAAAGCAAGTCTCAGGCATTAATTATAGAAAACCGGACGACCACGCTCGACCTGCATATTCCATTTGGAAGATTTCGGACATTGGGACTTCAGCGCTTCAGTTTTACGAACTTTGGATTGCGCAGTTCCGGAGCTGCGAGTCAAGCAAGTTTGGCAGTATAGTATTCGTACTCCTGATGTGCGGCCAGGTCACGCGCTGCGTGTTGAACACCAACTTATAAAACTCGGTTTCCGGAATCTGAGCGAGGCTATTCCCTGTTCTCGACCCAGTCAAGATCATTACGGTGTCGACTCAACCTGATCGCGCTGCCTTTGCGACGCTGGCAATGTCGGTCCCCAACACCCTGTAGTATCCCCAGCCAAGCGACACGGGATCATTCAACACTTCGTCGTGAATCACAGAGGGCGGATATAGCACATCTCGTTCATAGCTTTGGTGGAGTATACAGCATAGTACTGACCTCTCAACATTACTTCATCATCAACTAGGGTATTGACGTTGTAACCCCAACCCTAACACTGCGACGTTGCGCATGTGCCATAGTATTTGCGACTGATGACGCTACGGCTGCTGCATCGAGAGGTGGACTGGCAGAACTATGGGAAGAAGAAGTCGTCGTGATAGTAGCACTAGAGGTGGTACTTGATGTCGGCGAGGGACTTGGACTGCTAGACGGCGGCAACCCTACGACTTCGACCTCGAGTGATTCAGCCGGATTTGCAGGTGCCCTCAACGAGGTGGACGCGGGCACCGAACTCGACAGACCCACAGACAGCGACGATCGTGGCGGTGAAACGGGGACGGATGGCGTCGAGACAGTCGTCGTTGAGTGGGATGGTATCGGAGACGTCGATACTGAGACGGCAGCCTTTGCGGGAGGGACAGTCCGACTGGACGCACTGCTCCCAGTTACAGTCGACACAATCGTAGAGGTGATGGTTGTAGTCAAGACGGGCACCTGACTGGCACCAGCACCTGGAAGCGACGCAGGTACCTCGAGTGCACCCGCAACGTACACCAGTGTGACGTTTTGGGCTTGCTGCGAGGCGGTAGTGGCGGGCGCTGAGCTCGTCGAGGTACTCGAAGGTTGTTGAGAGCCGCTGGTCGTGGATGTGCCGCCATCTCTCTTGAACCTTGCACCAACACACCCGGGCGAATTGGCACTAGCTGATATCGGTTCGATCTTTCCGGTAGAGGGGTCGTAGGAAAATATTTGGCTGTAGTGCAGATCTGAAGCGTCGTTTTCGCTGCCGGCACAGGGATCTCTCTGGTCGTCGACTGGAATGGCCGTCTGAGCTGTGGCGATACACGGCGCCATGACAAGCACGGATGAAGACCCAGGATCAGAATCGTAAGTAGCGCAAAACATGACCATGTCAGCGCTGCCTGCGTCGAATACCTCTGTCGCGATGGCGACGTGTTTGATAAAGCTATCTACGAGAGGGTCAGCGGCGTATTGTCAAACGAGACTTCATACATACCCGCCGATCTCGAGGCATCTTCCATTGGTAGCATGAAGAACTGAGTTTGATTGGTCTTAGAAGCGTTGACCTGGAAAGCTTTGGCAGAACCGCGGCCCGATGCCCAGTCCACCGGAGTCGAGTCCACCGCCAAAGACGCAAGATGCTCTGCGTCTCCGTTCGACTGAGCGGCACCCTAGGTAGAATGGCTCATGAGAAATGACATGACCGGTTGAAAGAGGGTGACTTACAATGATGTCGATCCTGCCTACAGGTACGTCACCTTTGTCAACTTGCCGACGATGGTACGAAGAAGGTTGTCTGCCTATGCCTCTGCGCGCATTCCCTGGGACTCCGGGTGTCATCTTGGAGACTACGTATTTACTGCCATGTTCTCCGGAGACGTATATCGAAGAACGACGACTGAAGGAGACGGAATCTCGACGAGAATGGCTCCGCGCAAAAGCAGACCCGTGAATTCGAGGTTGGTTGCGGTCATGAGGACTTGGACCATCGTTGACTCTGTGACGTCGCAGAAGAGGAGGAAGTTCCGGTGTTCGGTGGTGTGGAGCCTGAGGAAAACTATAAGCCAAGGAGCTGATCCGAAGTATCAAATGATATACCTTGTGCCCATGATGTTTGCCGTCGTGGCTTTGAGCAGCGCCACTCGGTGCCCGCTGATGACCAGATAAATGGGCAGCTTCAGCAGGCGACGGAAGAGTCAGCGGAAATGCTGCGCAAATACAGGCGAGAAGAGCAAAACGTGCAGAGAGAAACATCATGATGAAGTAAACCTGCGTAAAGGAGTGAGATATAAACTGAAATGACTCTGGGATAGATCACGAGACGGTGTGCGACCGGCGCAGGAATGTCAAGACGATGAAGTTGAGTGAGATAAAGCAAGTTAGCAGTGCCCGACGCTGTTAAAATCACCAGGACTTAGGGAGAGGATAAAAGATGGAAAGAAAGAACGGCGCTCACTGGAACGATTCTTATACCTTCGATTAGGTATGTCTTGGAGTTGTCAGCCATGGATATCGAATTAGCCTGATAGTCCAAACTCAAATATATCGCCTTTAAAAGTGGATTTGGTTGCAGTGATTCCACTGTCCTCGAGTCAGTCCGCCCAATGATGTGCGTTGACATGTGGACTAAGTGACAAATGGTGAGCCTTTTGATTCAGACCGCTGGAGGGTCGCACGAGTTGTTGCACGACCGTCCATGACATGTATAAGGGAAGGATTCATGGACAATGGCCGTGGCGCAGCCTGAGTGTGGTGGAGGACCAAGGTCAAATTGCGATGTGCAGCCTGTATGTACCAATTTGGAAGGTGTTCAGCGCGTAACATTTTTCACGACGCTCACATGGCCGAACCAAAAGCCACGCGAAAGGCGGAAAGAAACCTCAAAAAAGCCCGGATGGAAAAGTCCATCACGAAAAAGAATGTCCCAGCAGATCATCAACAGCCCGAAAAACCCAAATCGTCCGTCGTATTCTCTCCAAAAGATAAAGGAAAGCAGAAAGCAGCTCGTGAAGAACCTGTGGACGTGCCAGAGCGATTATCCAAGCCTGAGCTACCATCTTCTTTTGTGGTCGTCGCAGGCTCGTATGAAAAACTGCTCTACGGACTTGACGGGACAGTTATGTCCACCGAATCTGGCTACAAGTTTTATTTGAAGCCCGTCTTTATCTTTCCTGCCCACGTATCATCCATCAAGGCAGTCGCCGCGTCACCAAATGGTGGAAAATGGCTTGCCACGGGAAGCTCCGACGAGATCATAAAAGTGTGGGACTTGGCAAGGCGGAAAGAGATCGGTGGCCTGATGCACCACCAAGGTAAGTGCTCACTCTTTGTCGCAGACGACAAATCAAAGCAACTATGTACAGGATCCATCACATATCTACAATTTCCATCACGCTCTCACCTACTTTCCGCCTCCGAGGATGGTACGTTGTGTCTTTTTCACGCGCGGGATTGGGCCATCCTACGCTCGTTGAAGGGGCACAAAGGGCGCGTTAATTCTGTTGCAATACACCCCTCTGGGAAGATCGCATTGAGTGTTGGATATGACAAAACACTGCGTATGTGGGATTTAATGCGTGGGAAGGGCTCTGCTAGCATGAAGTTGGGCAAAGGTACGCTTCTTGCATCTCGTGGGGCACGCTACTGAAAGCTAGCTACCAAGAGGGCGAGGTTGTGAGATGGTCATTGTCGGGGTCGATGTTTATTGTTCAGTCGTTATCCTCTCTTGACGTGTTTTCTACGGTACGTGGCTTCTTACAGGTGCCTCGCATCACCAATCAACGTACATAGTCTATGGCCTTGCGACATACCATTACGCACCCCTCAAGAGTACACAGCTTACGATTTTGTAAGCATGTCAATGGAGCCGAGGAGCTCTTGCTGGTTGCCACAGAAGATAAAAAAGTATCAATATACCAAATACCCGAGGATCCACAATCTACGCCAACTATCATCGCCGAAATGGTCGGCCATTCAAATCGGTTAGTGATGTATTTTCGACGATAGAATAACTGACGCGATCTCAAAAACAGAGTAAAAGCTGTGGAGACGCTTCGTATTGAGCTCCCAAAAACAGCACGAAATGGCGAGGATGCACGCACGTCAACAACGATTGTCTGCACTATTTCATCGGATGGAATGATTTTTGTGTACGACTTGGCAGAATTACCTGCTGAGACAAAAGAAAAACTGCAATTACATCCAGTGACGGAATATGACACGAAGGGCACTCGTCTGACCTGCTTGACTGTAGCCGAGGGTAGATCAGCTGGAGGATCGACGTCTATGAGTGGGAAGCGGAAGCGGAGGGAGGACGAGGACGAGGAGACTGAGGAGGTAGGGTGGGAGCCAAATTTCGACGCAGAGCCCAGCATGCAAAGGGACGAGCCAGGGGAGGATGAAGAAGTGGACTAGCGATGTCACTACTTAATCCTTTTTTGGAACCCATCCTTATGGTTAGGGTTAGTATGTGTCCGGAGTCACCCAGCTTCCGTTAGTACTAGCCAGTCACCATGAACACTGCCAGGCTCAAACGCAAACTCGGTGATCTGGGCGTCGATACGTCGAGTAAGAAGGCCAATGAAAACTTTTGTTTGGTAACCTCACTCTCTTTTTCATTCTCTTCACTGTTTACAGTTCTCTAGATTGGTACGCCTCTGCCACCCCTCGAGAAATCCAAGGACACTGGCGAGTTCGTACCACTTTGGAAGCAAGAGGTCAGTTACTACTCCTTTGTAGGCTATTAATCTGATGTCTCATCGTCTCAGGTGAGAGATGAGAAAGGCCGGCGAAGATTACACGGTGCCTTCACAGGGGGGTTCTCTGCCGGATACTTCAACACTGTCGGTTCAAAAGAAGGTACGAGCTTGTCGTTCTGTTCGTTTCATCATCAGTGGCTAATATACTTATATCTAGGATGGACACCGTCAACGTTTGTTTCCTCGCGATCAGACCGCGCCAAGACCCGAGCAGCGAAACCGGAGGATTTTATGGACGAGGAAGACCTCGCCGAGCTTCATGCGGACCAAAAGCTTGTCAGCGAACACGATCAGATGGATATTCTCGGAGGCACTCAGGCTGAAAAGACCCGCAAAACCGGCGTGGACGACAGCCAGAAAGAGTGCGTACCATGATCGACTGGCCCATACGTTCTTAGCTCACCCTTACCATGACAGTCCGATCACTCTCGCACTCGAACAGGCCCTATTGCCCGCACCTAAAGATTCGTTGGGTGGGCGTATTCTCAAGAATATGGGGTGGAGACCGGGTCAGGGCATCGGTCCTAGAGTGACATGGCGGCAACGTGAGGTTCAACACGGGCGTGACCCGGATAGAACTGGGCCGGATGTGGACGAGGAAGCCAAGAAGCATACGTATGCGCCGAAAGATACGCCGGTGATTATCGTGCCTCGTAAAGATGACTTCCATGGTCTCGGATATACCCCAGCGTTGGGTCTTCATGCACGCTTGGGGAATGAACAGGACTCGCAAGGCGCTCAGGGACCACGGCTTGCAGGTATATCTCGCGAATGATCCTTGGTCCCTGTTACTTATACACGCCAAGGTGGTTTCGGGTTGGGCGCGCTGAACGACGCGGAGGAAGATGATTTGGACGTTTATGACCACGCTATAGGTCATGGAAGAAGTCAACATGCCTTCGACATTAGCGATGTACATGATGAAGAGCGCGTACCTGTCGGTGGTCGGCCTAAATCTACTGCTGCACTAACAACATCGGTAGGTTCTACCCTTTGATAGGTGACGGTATACTTACGCATTCCAGAGGCAAGCCAGTGCTCCCAGCGTGTTCCGTGATGGCAGACCCGTCCTACTTGGGTTCAAGCTCGCCGAAAAACCCGTTATAGAAGACATGTGGTAAACCATTACTATTTGCGAGTTCAATAAAAGACCCACCAAGACTGTTCCTGGCAGGTTCCCTCTTCCCGAACCACCAAAGGGGTGGAAACCCAATCCCAAGGCTCTCTGGGAGCGAGAGAGAACGGCGCATGGTGAGAAGGAAAACATATCACACTTCCCAATACCAGGACAACCTCAGACCCATGCCCAATGGAAGGTTGGGGTATCTCCAGATCAAGTTCGTTTCGCTCTTGGACGCGGTCTTCGTCTAACTAACCAATCTCAGCGAGGTGCTGCACTCGGAGAAGCGCCACTGCCATCTGTCCCGCGTTCTGTGTTTGAGTATATGTCGAAGAAAGACCAAGAGCGCATAAGAAATATTGCAGCCAGTCGCTTGGCTGGTAATCCGGAAACGGATACGACGGAACAAGCCCCAACACCAAGCACGTTCTCATCCCAAGAACCCTATATCCCTCGCACAGAACCACATGTTGCTCAGGCTGCATTGCAAGGATTCCAACCGTTCACCTCTAATCCTAACAAACAGTCCCGTTATACCGCTTATCTTCGAGCACACGCCGAACCCGGTTCTGGAGTTTCGATGCCTGCACGCTTGCCGTCACAGACACGAGAGACGTATGCACTCGAGATGAACGAATTTGCCAAGGCTGCTGCGCTCTTTCGGCCTGTCTCTGGGGCGATGGCGGGACGTTTCACGAGTGCCGCTGTGCTTGAGCTAGGACCCAAGATCGTCGAAGGACTGCATACCCCCACCGCCGACCAATCATCCAAATCGGCCGAACAAACACCAGTGCCAGAAGAGGAGAAGAAGGAAGAAGAGCCCAAGGTCTACGCTGCACGTCTGGGCATGTACGGTCCGATGACGAGAGAGGTGAAACCATGGCAGCCCGCGCGTTTGCTATGCAAGCGATTTGGTGTCAAAGACCCCAATCCAGAGATGCACTACGATACGCCGGAGACTGCCGCGTCAGCATCTGCCTCTACCCCGGCTGACGTGACGCAAATGCCGGACACAACGGGGGGCGAAAGTAGCGCCGCGACGGGGGTAGGGCCTGTTGGCCCTAGTGGCAAGCGCGATTTAGCTAACATCGGGCTTGGCGAAGATGATGGGCAGGGGGACGATATCCTCTCGTACGAGCGGCCGCCGATGGAGATCTTCAAGGCTATCTTTGCAAGCGACGACGAAGAGGAGGAAGACGAAAAGGAGGTGGAGGGGCAAGATAGGGAGGAGCACAATGCGGAGTCTGCAGAGGCGACGGCGCTGATACCCACTCAAGCTTCGACGTCGGCGACAACCAAGCCGGCTGTCGGCGCGTCTACGGTGGTGCTGGAGGATACGAAAGCGGATGCAAAAGTAGATCTGGCCACGTTCAAGCCGACGTTTGTGCCTCGTGACACGGTGAACGGGAAAGGGCCTGCGGTCAAGGACAAGAAGGGCAAGAAGTCCAAGGGGGGTGCTGCGCTGGTGTCGTTTGACGTGGATGAGGACGGTGGGGAGTCGCTCTCGATATTGGCGCGGCGAGAAACCAGGGAACGGGACCGTCCGAAGAAGAAACGCAAGAAACACAGAGAACACGAGGAAGAGGTGGAAGTGTGGGTCGAAAAGCCACCACCAGATATCGTGAAAGACCTTCCTGTAGGGAGACCTCCAGAGGAGCAGGAAGCGATAAAGGTGGATGGTGCACTCGGTATTGTTGGACCACCGCGGGGACGGAAGCGTGCTGTAGATTTCATGTAATCTATGTTGGAGTCCCTGCATCCGTCATATATGATGATCTTGCCCGCTGCCATACACTCAACTTCTTCAAAATAAATTATTGCGAAGTCATGATTCCGCTCTGAGTCAGAGACGAGGCCTTGAGACATATATCTACTCTGGAATGTTTTCTCCAGGCGAAGCATTTTCCTGTCGCCGCGGTCCTCGACGCGTCTAGAGTGGACGTGTTTCAGGACCCCAAGGTGACTGGGTTTGCGGATTGGCTCGCGCAGGATCGCGTTTTTAGTCCAGAATGTCGCTCCTCCCCTGTTCCCATTGAAAAGGGTCGAGTTCCTCACTGACCCTGAACTTATCAACGATGCATTACTCTCGTCATTACGCTCGCCCAACTATGTTCTTAATTAAGTAACGAAATTCTGATGGCATCGCAGTATTAACTAGACTCTTTGATGGAAGGTCTCCCAGCTATAGAAAAAGATGCCTGCACATGTTCCGTTATGCCCCATGAATTGCGCTGACGCTGATTGTAACGTTCACATAACCAACTACGACTCGGACAGTGTGATTACCAGCCTGCATATCAGTGACACGCGCTCGTTGCCCCGCTTGCGCTGTAGCATCACAGACTAGTGGGTTGTCGGGGGTAGTTTGTCTGCAAAATATGGCGCTGTCCGACACCGTGAAGTTTGAATACGGGGCAGGAGGGTTTTTTTCTCTACTGGATAAGGGGCCGCCCGTGGAGCGACTGTAACGGCCAAGCCGGGAATGCGGGAAAATCGGTCTGAGGCGGCGCTGTCTCAGTAAGGACGGTGTTTACTAGTCCCTCATCTTGTCATAAGGAGTTATGGTCTTCGTTGGAATGCTTGATATGGCCATCCAAGCGTACACCGTGGCTATATATTCAACTACTTTTTGAATTTGCCCTGCACCCATACTCTATACATCTTAAGTTGCCTCTTCCTATTCACGAGTAATCTTCGATCTACGCCTAGCTGCTCAATAGTAAACAGAGGGTGAGGGGGGCAGAATGTAAGGGGAACGAGGAGATTCGGATGGATGATGGGGGGTATGGCACTGAGATTCGCATTTTCGAGTAAAGGAGCATCCACGGATGGATCCAAAAACGGGGCAGGTGAAACAGAGTCATGCAATAGTGGGGTGTGGGATACGGAACTCGAGGTGCAAGTCTGCCCATCTTCCTCTGGGCTCAGAGGCTCTGTCACTTCCTCCGTGAGTCGAATCGTCGTCTGCGACGGGGTCGCCCGCGCACCAGTGAACATCAACGCTAATTCATCTTCCAGAGCAGTTGTCAGGCATTAAAGAGTCACAGGCTTATCAGTACCCACCCAGCTCAAAAAAGTATACGCGAGTTTTGTCTCCACGTATATAAAAGTTGTCGTCAAGCATTCTCCCAGATTTGAACCGCAGCTGAGTGAGGTCGTATCGCCCATAGTCGCGGACTAGAACCGTGCCATTTGGTTTCAGAATCTGCCTAACGGTGTAAGTAGCAAGAACGACGGAGCCGCACTCTGGCCGCATACACGATGGATATTGGCCATCGCCCTTCCCCATTCATCTGGGTGTAGAGCACTGAGGACGAAAACACAGAGAACGATGTCGACTGTTTCTGGTTCGACATCCGGTGGAAGTGTATTTTCTGAAGTGAGATCCCATACCGCGGCTTGTATTGAGCCGACAGGTGGGTCGGTGTACAGGGGGTTGTTCTGTTGGCACATATAGACGTACTCAATCCTGTAAAAGCATGATACTTACTTGCACTAATTTAACCGCATGGGGGGCATAATCGTATGCCCGAACGACGAGCTGAGGGTTTTTGTTGGCGGAAAGGAGTGGGAATGCGGCGTTTCCAGCGCCTTGCTGAATTATTCAGAGAAACGATGGATCCGAAGGTGGAGCAGGCAGCTCACCACACCCGATTTCGCAGATGGTGATCTTGCCTGCCTGATCAAATATGAAAGAAGTTTTCCAGTAATAGAATCTCCACCTACTTCTGGCTCTGCAGCAGCGGATAACTCTGGAAATTCAAGATGTAACCTGAATCAAAGTGAGATGGGGCTACTCGATCGTGATAAATGTAAGTAGGAAGATACCATTTCCTGTCGCGAAAAAAGTTGTCTAAATTTGTTTTATAAAAATTGTCCCTAGTAGTTATAACGTCACGAAAGGTCAGTAGTTTGAGAGACATTGTCTCACCAATATTTGGCTGGTTTCGAATTGTATTTCTCTTTGTCCTGATCTGGCACGGGAGCGAGTCGTTGCCTCTGGATGGAGGAAGAAATATGCTCTGCCTGATCATCTGGGGGCGGGACATGATCCCATGCGTTTTGGGACCAAACATTCGCATCCTCCGTCAGGAATCTGATGGTCAGATGGTGACGTGATAGACATTGCAATAGGCGCGCTGACTTACCGTGATCCAAACGGAGGTTTCTCCTCATTGATGTCGTGGACCGAAGAAGTTAGTTTTGGGATCCTTGCCATGTCGGTCATTAGGTTGCGCAGTGACTGACGTTGAGAGTGCTACTCAGGGTTTGCCGAAAATGAACGAATTTCATTGGCTGCCATAAAACACAGCTACTGTGAATTAAAATATTTTATTTACTTGCTGTGTGAACAAAATAAAGATACAAATTAATTTACCGTCTCCGTGACGGCACTGACGCCAAGGTTGGAGCTGCGCCGTCGTACCTTGCTAGACGACGAGATCGCTCCTTTGCTCTCGGTGCCGTCTCGAACGTCGTACTCGCTACCCTCCTCGACATCAGGCTCGACGAGAAGGACATCACCTATACAACACCGTAATCAGCGCCACTGTGCGCAGTTATCACCTCTAAGCTTACCCACCGCCCCATTATGACTGCTCTCCAATCTAACCCTAGACCACCTCCACCCGGAGATGAGGACCTTCAGCATCTCTACGAAGAAGTATGGCGCATCTTTGGCGACGAAACAAACTCCCCTTCTGACCGCCCGCCTCCTACCGCCACCTCTCCCAACTCACGGGAACACTATCCCAACTCTTTCCGCACAGAGCCAGATCTGACCGGCCCCCTTGTATCTCCAATGTCGAGTACTACCACTCGTACTCCCCGTACGTACTCCCATTTCTTTCCTCCGGATAAACCACCAACCGCAATCCCAGAGCAATCTCCCATGTCCCCATCTACAATCGGCTCTGCTGTCTCTCCTACTTCCCGCGGACGTCCAAGACCGTTACCAAATCCGCCTGGAGCATCTCTCCCCGCCGTTTCTACCCCCGTAGATTATCATGATGCCCCTCAGGCAATGCCTAGTGTCCCTCAGGTCATGCCCAACTCACCTCTTCCGACAGTAGCAAGTGTCGATAGGTATGTGACTCCTGGATCCTCACTCCGTCGCTCTCAAACTTTCACCATCAGTCGTCGCCAATTACCTCAGGCACCCAACTCACATCCCCCTGGTTATATAGCCACCCGGGGTCCAACTGTGTCTGCGACATCTCCTGCTTCTGCTAAGCCGATCACAAGCCCATCTGATATATCCTCGAATATATACAAGCCAGTTCCCGCCATACCCCATAGTAACGGTTTTGGCGTGGACGACATTCGTGCTCCATTGTCCCGTAATACTTCTGCGCGACCTCCAGGTGCTTTGCCACCCACGATCCCAGGTTATAATAATAGGGACTTTGACGAGAATGAGCTCGTTGGCTTTTACACTAAAGAAGACCCCGCTGGGCACCGTCCGTCTCACCAGCAGCAGTTGTCAGACCCATCGAGATATGGGGACCCGCATGTACCGTCCAACACCCACTTGTATCAGGATGGCAACACAGACGCTTCGCGTATAAAGGATTTTCGGATTCAACAGTCATCGTCATCCACCGACTTCATCCACCGTAAGTCATTGACCCGAATACTTGATCTAGCAATGCTGACATAGTGGTTCTCACAAGCTGCGAACGCCGGACTCGGCCGTGCCACCTCCACAGTATCAACAATCTCATCAACTCAATCGGATCTACTTGGACGGCATCCCTCAATCACCACTGCGGCCACCACTTACAGCGACTATCAAGGATCCAAAGGTGGAAACTCAGTTCTTGGCAGAAACGACTCGGTCGGCTCGTATACTTTCTCGATCGCTGGACCCTCTACGGTTACATATTCCGACACAAATGACGAATCTACTAATGGCTACGGCACTCATGGCGGTAGTACAGAGTCGTTCAATCGCCCCCGTCCCAATGAATACGGTGATGCCGGCAACTCCGGGGCAGTATTAGCTGAGGAAGAAGAGGACGACTACTTCACGGATAGTGATGATCCGGATCCGGATCGCTTTGTCAACTTCAGTCTCTTGTCTCATCTCGCTGTTAGACTACGCGACAAAGTGCCAAGAAGTACGCATGTTAAGAACGACATTTTTTACCCCCGTGCCTTCACTGGCAAAGAGATAGTTGTACGTTCGCGGCGTAGACGTTCACCGCTGTAATGCTGATGCACTCGCTAATAGTCGACAATCCAATCACAAATCCAACGAGAACTGTTGATCAATCACGGCGTCTCTACAGCAGACAGGCGTGCAGCACTCCAGGTAGCGCGCAGTCTCCTAAGTCAACTCTTCTTCTATGAAGTCGAAGGGGGTGACAAACCACTCCAGGATGGAGTTGAGGAGGTGTATAAGTTCTTGGATGATCAAGAGGGTCATTCGGACTCACAGAGGGAAAGGGAAGAGCTGCCGACGGGTGTCATCACCATGCTCACCAAGTGCTACACATCAACATGTAGTGAAGACGACCCGTGCTATTCATGGGTTTGTCCGAGAAGACGCGTAAGTTTACATTAGATGCTCATCTCCCAAACTAATGTTGTATTAGGCGACCCTCGTAACAGACATCTCCTCACCACATGATCCAGATATAATATCCCACGTGAGTCGACAGACACGTTGCTGAAGCTGCTACTCATAATACTGCCATAGACTGACGACTGGCTGAACACAGTGGATCCGGCCATCCTTCGTAACCTTCCAGAGAGCGAGATTCATCGCCAAACGTAAGGTTTTCCACCAGGCCTAGCATTGCTTGCTCATATTCTGGGGAAAGAATCATACACAAAACGATCATTCAAGAGGAACAGTATATTCAGGATCTCGATTCAGTGGAAACTGTTCGTCACATTTATTCCAATGCCACACTTTGTCTGACTTTAGCTTTAGTTTTTCATCCGACCTCTGCGTCGTGCGACGCACATCATGCCTGCTCCTCAACTGGACGAATTCGTTGAAGAGGTGTTCGGTAACATCCTCGACTTGCGAGAATGCAACAGGCGACTTGTGGAGGCGATGTACGTTCGCCAGCGAGAGCAACCCATGATCATCAAAATGATCGGGGACGTATTCGTTGAGGCCGCCCGAAGTTTCCGATACGCATATCCTGCCTATATTGCCCGTCTCCCTTTCGCTGAGAAGCGGTTCAAGGAAGAGATGGAAGCGAACGCTAATCTAAGACTTTTCCTGGAGGTTCGTAGTGACATCTACGTTGGTCTCTGATTCCGTAGCATTGGTTCATCTATGTTTGGTCCTCTAGGAATGCTCGCGCCAATCCGCAAGGCAACAGGAGCCTCGTCGTCTAGACCTGAAATATTTCTTGTCACGACCTTCCGAGCATCTTCAAAAGTATCCTCTTGCGCTGGAAGCCATCATGAAGCAAACAACCGACGGCAATCCTGACGCCTACTATCTTGCAGAAGCTATTCATGCTATCAAGGATCTTCAGAACGTTGCTCAGCTACGAACGTTCCAGACCGCTATGGGAAAAGGCATTACCGCAAAATGGGAATGGCATGACCTGGTTCCCAGTGAAGTAAGGGAAGGTCTGAGCAAGTCGGACCAGAAACGACAAGCGTGAGTTGCTCAGAGATTCCTGAGATACGCTGAGGATCGAATTGTATATTTTCAGGATTATCTTCGAGTTGATCAAAGGTGAAATGGGGTATGTGAAAGACCTGGAAAACATTGAAATGGTATGAGATGATGCCTGGCGCTGCGCATCGTACCTGAACATCCCATTTTGTCAGATGTATGTCCAGCCTCTGCGGACGCAAGACCCGCCCGTTATCCCACGGGACAGACTGGAGAACTTCATCACAGAGGTGTTCCATAACTTTGCGGAAATATATGGTCATCACCGCAAGCTACTTGATCAGCTGCACGAAATCCAGCGGGAAGAACATCCTGCCGTCAAGAGTATCACTGCAGCGGTGTTTGATGCAGCTTTGAGCTTCAGAGAGGCTTACATGGAATATATTCCGAACTATCCCATTGCAGCGTACCGGATAGATGATGAGATGGCCAACAACTATGAGTTCAAGACATTCGTGGAAGTATGTATATTATTGTCCGCCAATCACCTTGTAGGGCTGATCTCGCTCATAGCAATGTACGCGTCACCCCGATGCCCATCGCTTGGACATGAAAAACTTCATTTACCGGCCTATTCCTCGACTTACGCGATACGATCTACTCCTGAAGAACATTTATGATGAGACCCCTGCAGGACATGAAGATCGCGAGGCTATTCCTCAGGTTCTTGAGATCATCAAGGCGCTTGGAAAGGACAGCGAGCCCGGCGTTGTATCAGCGAAACAAAAGGTACAACTGTGGGGCTACAACTCCAACATAGTGTTTAAACCAGGAGAATCCGTGGTACGTCCCACTGGTGATGTGCGGACTTGTTGGATGGTGATTGACTTGGACGCCAGGACATGGATCTACTGAACGAAAACCGCGCATTGATACATGCTGGCAAACTGCTGAGACAGCCTGAGACAGGTTTTGAATGGAATGGATGGACTGAATTGTTTGTCCTTCTGTTCGATAACTACTGCAAGTCATCTCTTTTACCTATTCTTTCTGCTGTTGACATATGGTATCCAGTGGTTTTGACGAAGACGAAGGAGAAGGACGGGGTGACAAAGTATTACGTCAATCGCAGAGTTAGTTCATGAATTATCCAAATGTTTCCTTCGGCTGACTTCGTGCATAGCCTATCCCACTGGATCTGTTAAACCTCACGAGTTTCTTGGACCCGCCGACGCAACGCAGCGCAGGTATTCTGCGTTTAGGACTTGGTAACAGACTTGGCGACAGCGCCGGACCCACGTCACCTGGTAGCGGCGGCGCGCCTGAAAGCGCGACGGATTCTCGTCTTGTCTACCCTTGCACAATCCACTACAGCGGGAGACTTGGTGGTCTGTACACATTATTTACCGAGACTCCCCAGGCTCGGGTAGAGTGGAAACAGAAATTAGAAGAAGCAATCGGGTTGCGCAAGGTTGTTCAAGAGTCTAATAAGGTGTTCGAGATGGAGCCGCTGAGCACAGATACATTCTTCATTCCTGCGATCTCAGCGAGCACAACTGCGCCATCGTGGAACCACGAGAATTCGTTTACTGGAAAGGTGACATGCTCTGTGCCGTTCAGTGAGTCACTCGTTGTGGAAGTTCGACTATCGTTATTGAACGGTATGTAAAGCTACGACAGATGGAAGGGCACTCGTTGCAATTGGATGTGCGGAGGGTGTGTGGATCGGTTTTAGACATGACTCACGATGTATGATCTCCCTTTTTTTGGTCAAGGAGCTAATATTGATGTCTACTAGCCATGCGCCGTGTGCTGCATCTTAAAATGGTTACACAGTGTGCGATGTTGGAAGAATTTGGGATGTTTCTTGTTCTGGCAGATAAGGTAAGTTATCCTACTCTAGCCTCGAAGACAAGCAAGAAAGCTATTTGGATAGGCCCTATTCGCCTATCATATTGAAGCACTTGTTCCATCGTCTCCGCAAAGTGCACACACGTCACAGACCCCTCAACGAGTCAATGGTACGCGGGACGTCCACTTCTTCAGCGTTGGTAACCAAGGTGGTCGAACCTTGGTGATTTATATGAAGAAGAAGGGGGTATGTGTTTTTATTCGGATCTCCGATCCATCCCTGACACTTTCGCAGCTCGATAGCGTCTTCCGTGTGTTGGAACCTGTTGTAGAGAAGATCAACGAACGTTCTAAGGCGCCAGCTTCGTTCACGTCGCGGTTTGGTATACGACCCGCTCGATCGGAGTGGTTCCGTTTGTATAGGGTGTGTTGTGAGGACCTTTTGTCATGCTCCGTGCTGATGCTTGCTGTCCCGCAAGGAATTCTTCCTACCCTCCGAGTCATTTGACCTGGTCTTCTTGAAAGCCAAGATTGCCATCCTGTGCACCAAAGGCTTCGAAATAATGGATCTCACTGAGTACTCGAAAATATCTGATTTCAGGAATGTATTTCGCTGACGTAGTCATCAGTTTCAAGAGCGTTACGATTCCACTACGTGATGATGGCCACGAGCGGTTAGGGAAGCGTTGCGAATCATGCAAACCAATGGGCATGTTCCGCATCGACAATGAGTTCTTGCTCTGCTATGATGGTAAAATTCATCAGTACGACCGTCCAGTTTGGCACTGACATAGTCATAGAATTCGGTATCTACGTCAACAAACACGGATCACCAACCCGTGCTAACTGCACAATTGAGTGGGAAGGCACGGCAGAACGAGTGGCTATGCACTGGCCGTACATCCTCCTCTTCGACTCTCGATTCATCGAAGTTAGGCACGTCACGACCGGTCTTCTTGCTCAAATCATTCCCGGAAACGAAATCCGGTGTATCTGGGATGGCCGTGGTACATCTGGGGGTGCAGCTGGCTCAGGGGAAGGCGTGCAGCAGCTAATGAATCTTGATCCACGAGTTCACGTCATCATGTCTGCACCTGAGCCGATGGGTCAGACCGGACAGCCTGGTCGACCGAGGGCGATCGCTCAGCACGTCTTCGAGCTCGTGCCAACGGTCCCTTTGTACCCACCTGGATCATTGGCATCACCCTCCCAGTCGGCGTATTTCCAACAGTCGAATTCACCTCCCCATTCCCCGAGCACGGTACCTACCAACTCGTGGAACTGAAGGGGTTGGTGCACTCAATCGCGATCTCTTCGTTTTTTTTGCCTCCTACCCCTTCTCGTTTGGTCACTGTCTGATTGTAAATTGATTTTCCAACTTTCCTTTCGAGTCATACACCATATTACAGCAGTCCACGGTACCCCTTGTTATGCGAGTTTTTTTTTTCTTACTTTGCTCACGAGGATCAAAAGGCTGCGTACAATGTATGTGTTGTGCGAGATGTGATACCACAGTTTGAAGGCCGATGTATCAGTGTTTTAACAGCGGCGTAATGACCACCAGCTTTAGAAAAGAAGGTCATGTTCAAGTTTGATAAACCCGTAAGTTTGGGGAGACGAGAAGTGGTAAGGATCCCTCGGCCCTCTGTTAGGGTTCTGGTTCGGGTGAGGGAGACAGTTCAAAGGAGATGGCAGTAGCGAACTCATTGCCTCCCGGGCATTTTGTCAACGTAAAACAAAATAACCTATCTGCATGTGTCGCTGATTTATCTTTTGAATTTCTTCAAGTTGTCCGAGCCATGGCATGCATGGCATTTCACTCTGGTCACAAGCGCGTGACAGCATCTTGAATTGCACAGCATCAAAATCTAATTCCCGAACGGGTCTAGCAGAACCATCTTGAATACAGCAGAACCCCCCATAAAATGTTGCGACTGACCGGACACAAGGAAGTGTGACTTGCCACTAGTATTAATAGGGCACGCTTCGTTTGTGTCCCTCACTCTTCAAGCTTCAAGCTCGATCTCCATGATTCGCGGTCCGTCTATGAAGGATGTGTTTCAGGATGTGAACAAGGATCTTGGGACCATCCCACTTGATATCGAACCTGCGTAGAAGCGAAACGCACAGTTATGGGGCTGCATTTCGAACATCGTGTTTGAACCAAGAGAATTTATGGTGAGTCTCGCCACTGTGTCTCCACTGAATGGTGATTGACATCGACACTAGGATACGAACTTGCTGAGCGAGAGTCGCATATTGGCAACTCGAGACTTGGGCTGGTTTTGGATGGAGTGGAGGTCAGACATGGTGTTCGATAGCCATTGCAAGTCACCTCTCATCAATATCTTTTCTGCTGTTTTCACGAGGTGCACAATGGTCCTGACGAACACGAAGGAGAAAGACGGTAAGTTCAGTATCTCGTATGTTGAGTCACTCAGACCATTTCGGTCCTCACTAACACTAGTGACCATTCATGGGAGATACTGTAGGTGCCATGATCGTAGACATCTGAAGTTGTTCTGACTATTCACAGTGGTTGATGTGGTTTGCAACGTATGTCACCCATAACAACTTGGATACATCGGATATGGCGTTATCGCGCATGGTAAACTAGTGCTGCATTGTACCAACAATGATATGACGGAGGCTTTTTAAAGGCCCGCACGGTAACCACCCATCGCCGCTGGTCCATCTCCTCACGCGGGGCGGTAAGAGTAATTTACTATCCCTCCAGACAAATATCAATCAACATTTAGCCATCTTGTTTTTTTGGTACGCTCTCAAATAGCTCGGGCATTCAGACCTTAGGGCACCACAGAGGCGAGTGTGTCTAACAACATACTTTTTATATTACGCTGGTAAGGGACCCCCTTAACCGTCGATGTTCGATGCTCGAACATGTATTGAGAACTTCGCGCAAAGGACTGTGCACCGCACCGTGAGATTTTTCATTCATAATCCGTTGAATATTTGTTAGACCGCTATTTGATCCAACGAAGCCCACCTGTTTCCTTCAGGTTAGGTAAGTATATCGATGCCTGCATGTCGGTGGTCCTCACCGAGTCTGGCAGGATATCATTCTTATTACTCTCAGCCGTTGGGTAACGTCTCATTTTCAACCTTCGAAGTTTTCAAGCGCGATTTTTCACGACGAACGATCTACGCCACTGC
>JBBPTY010000387.1:4187-19018 GCA_038094335.1 Tylopilus aff. striatulus | reverse complement strand
GTAAGCTAACCACAGGATTCGCGTACTGCATAACAAAAGATCAAGCATACTATCCATCCCTCTTATCCAAGAGTAGGATGCACCCCCTTGCATGAGAAGGGTCTACAAACTCCTTGACCTTGCAGACTCTGACTTGGAAGAAGACCCAACCCTGGCTTCTACTCCGGCCCCACCCCAAGGCACCCCCTCAACCTCAGCCACCCCAGAAATCCCAAGAAACCCTCAGCTTCACCCAAGAACCCTCATTCCCAGAGCAGCATTCACCCCAGTTCGGGTAGAACCCTCGACACCCCCTAGCCAACTTTTACCCTTCGAAAACACAGCAATCTCTAGCCCAGTCATTGCCCCCAGACCCCTAACCCCAGCACCTCCCAGCCCAGTCCACCCCTCAGCACCCATCATCATAAACCCCCCAGTAAATCCTGCACCACCAGCCCCTATGGCCACTGAACTTAAAGCAGCCCTCCCTGCTGACTTTCATGGCAAACCCAAGGAAATATCCTGATGGATCAAAGCCATGAAAGGGTACTTCAAACTCAACAACACCATCTACAACACAGATGAAAAGAAAATCTATACCATGCTCAGCAAACTTAACACCAGAGTAGGAGCAAAGATTTCCGAATGCTGGTATGACAAGATGTCCAACCAGGCTATAGGAAATGTGGAGAAAACCTTAGACAAATTCACCAAGGATCTTGAAGGGACCATCTACCCATTCGACATCAAAGCCACCGCTCGCACCAATATCGGACTACTTGTCCAAACCCCAATCAAAGACAAAAACGGAAAGGTTATAGACAATGGATTTCAGACCTATATCACGGAATTCCAAGACTTGGCAGCTAGGGCAGAAATAGCTGAACAAGCCACCCTCATCGACCATCTCTCCAAAGGAATGAGCTATCAACTCGTTGTCATGATCCTATCCATGCAAACCATTCCAGTTAGCATTGATGCTTGGATTGCCCAGGCTAAGGTCTTCCACAGTCAACTGATGTGTCTTCGTGTGTTCCATAAAGGAAAAGGCGTTCCCCTTCCCTCCACTAGTCGTCCACCCCAGGACCCCCAAGCTATGGACATAAACTCCGTCACCATCCATAAGCTTACCCCACTGGAACGTGCTAAATGCATCAAGGAAGGACGATGCTTCCGGTGCAGAAAGACAGGACACAATGCCCAGCAATGCACCCAATACACAAACCCCCCAAAAAGACCCTCTTGCTCCCAAAACATCTGCACCAACGAAACCTCGGCAATACCCACACCCGCCCCTCACATCCCCTCTGTCATCGAAACCTACATTGACTCCCTCAAGACCCAAGGAAAATCCAAACAAGAGGTTCTTCAAACCCTGAAGATGTGCTTTGAAGAATCTGTGGAAGAGGTAGCAGTGACCCTCACTGATGATGCAGATTTTTAAAGCCGGAAGTAACCTCGATGTTTACTTCCATAGAAATTGCCCATGTACTCTCTACTCTCCCGAATGAAAGAACTCTCCACATTCCTGTGAAACTTAGAGTTGGGCAAAAAATCATTAACACCACTGCACTTATCGATTGTGGAGCCACCAGAAATTTCTTAGATATCAGACTCCTCACCCTCATGAACATCCCCTTGAAATGACTCCCCCAACCCATAGCTGCCCACAATGTGGATGGAACTCTCAATGCAAAAGGAACCATTCTCTGCAAGGCCAAAACTGAACTCCTCTTCTCTGGACATAAAGAAGAGGCTGAACTCATGGTCCTTAGTCTAGGACGACGACAAATCATCCTAGGAATGCCTTGGCTGAAGAAATGGAACCCCAAAATCGACTGGACATCCCAGACCATCACCCTCCCCCGAAAACCCTGCAAAGGCCACTGCCTTGACCTCTCTTCCCAATGCTACCTACTTCAATGGTTGGGAATGGATACTGACTGAACCACAGCACTAAACTTGGCCCAAAGATACCTGGAGGATGTTGAGTCTCTCTGTGAGTACCTCCCTCCAGGATATCAAAGGGAATCCATCAATAAGATCACCATCTCAATGCAATTGGCCCAAACGGAGGATACTCCACTGATCTCTATCCCTGAATGGTGCAAGGACTTTAAGGACGTCTTTTCCAAATCCACACATAACAAACTCCCCCCTCACTGACCTTATGACCACGTTATTGACCTCAAACCCTCCTTCGTCCCAAAAATTGCCAACGTTTACCCATTAAATCCTGCCAAGAAGGAAGCCTGTAAAGCATTTATAGAAGAACACCTCCAGACTGGAAGGATCAAACCCTCAAAATCCCCTCAAGCTTCACCCTTCTTCTTCATACCAAAGAAAGATGGATCCCTTCGCCCTTGCCAAGACTACAGATACCTCAACTCACACACTGTCCACAATGCATATCCCTTACCCCTAATCTCAGAACTGATCGATGACATGAAAGACTCGACCTGGTTTACCAAGTTTGACATTCGATGGGGGTATAACAACATTCGCCTCTGAGAAGAAGACCAATGGAAAGCCGCATTCATCACCCCTCTAGGATTGTTCGAATCCACAGTCATGTTCTTCGGATTCAACAATGCTCCCCCCACGTTCCAATCATTCATGAATCATATCTTTGCAGATTTGATCTCAGAACATTGGCTAAAGATCTATATGGACGACATCGGCATCCACACCAATGGAGACCTAGAACTTCATCACTTGTGAACCCGCAAAGTACTTATGCACCTAAGACAACATGGACTATCCCTCAAACTTGCCAAATGTTGATTTGACTCCAAACAAATGGACTTTTTAGGGCTAATCATTGGACAAGGAAAAGTGGAGATGGACCCCACCAAACTCTCTGCCATTAAGGATTGGAAGCCGCCCACCACTGTCAAAGGAATACGGTCCTTCCTGGGATTCACCAATTTCTACCGCAAATTCATTCCCAACTTTTCCAATGTCGCTGCTCCACTAAACCTTCTGACCCGAAAAGACGAACCTTGGCTATGGACCCCTCTCCAGCAAAAGGCCTTCAAATCTCTAAAATCCACCTTCTCGTCCGCTCCAGTCCTTCATCTTCCTGATGTCACCCATCCATTCACCCTCATGACTGATGCCTCCCTCCTGGCAGCTGGAGCTGTCCTCATGCAACAGGATGCTAATGGAGAGCTTCATCCTTGTGCCTACTTCTCCAAGACATTCATTCCTGCAGAACGAAACTATGACATCTATGATCGAGAACTTCTAGTGGTAATCCTGGCCCTTGAAAAATAAAGACAATACCTTCTAGGAACAGCCCACCCAATCACCATCCTCACTGACCACAAGAACTTATCCTATCTCAAAGACCCTCAAAAATTATCCTGCTGCCAAGCACAGTGATCCCTATTCCTACAAGATTTCCCCATTGAATGGCAGGTGACCCCAGGTACAAAAATGGGCCCTGCAGATGCGCTCTCCAGGAAGAATGAGATAGACACATCCTCGGATAATGCCAATACCGCCATCTGCCCTGAACCTGCCGTCATCAATGCCCTAGACCTCACCCTAGCCCACCATATTCAACGATCTTCCACCAAAGACCCCCTAGTACTTAAAGCCATCAAAAGCCTTCACAAAGGAAACCCATTATTCCCTCGTTCCAAATTCTCTGACTGGAATTACAGTCAAGGCCACCTATACTATAAACACCGCATGTATATCCCTCCCTCAGAATGCCCTGCAATACTTCAATTCCTTCACGAATCCACCACCTCTGGCCATGCAGGATGCTTCCACACTCAGGCCATTGTCGAATGAGACTTTTGGTGGCCAGGCCTAGCAACCTTCGTCAAAAACTTCATAGCAGTGTAGGAGCAAGGAGCTCTCTATGGTTTCAAGTCCCTCTTCTCCAGTTTTTCACCCACAAGTCTCTAGTCGAGCTCAGTGATGCCCCGAACCCACAGTGTCATGCCTGTGTAAGTTGTGTTGGTCAAGATTCATCGGCCAAGTATGGCCTGAGTGTTTAGGATTTACCTGAGTAAGTCTTCAGTTCGGATATGCATTTTATTCAAGTTAGTAGGTGAGTGTGAGCAAGTCAGGCCCAGTGCCGAGTGTTTAGAGTAGTCGAGTAGGTCTGCCCGAGGGTCGGTAGTCGCCGTTGTATAAGCCGTGCGCGCTGATTTGCTCGGGTCGACAATTTTATTTTCGGACTGTTGTATCACGCACGGCAGGTAGCCAGCATGTTGTTTGGACATGGGCACAGTTGCCTCAGGTTCCAGACACTGTAGCTACCCTTCTTTTATCCCTTTTTGTATTTCTGTGTTGTACAGTCTCGGGTATGCCCAGACTATAAAAACTATGTATGGACTACCTAATAAAAATTTTTCCCCTTTGGAAGAGACCACCAGTGAGTGTCTAGGGAAGCTCAACAGTAAGTGACCACCATAGGTCTTTCATATATCATTTTTGTATCATTTTCTGCCTGGCTGGTACTTCGTTCAGTCCGAAGGCCCCTATTTCCGTGCAGTTGCACTCGGAGTCACTCAGACTCATCACATTTCGGTCGGGTTGGGCAGTCTTCACTTGGAAGACTTAGCTCTCAGTGTTCTCCCTTGTTCAGACCACTCCCATTGAGTAGATTGAGTTGGAACCCTTTGGGACGATCACTTGTTCCTTCTTCTTTCTTTCACCCGCTTGCATTAGGCTCTCCCTTGGAGTAGCTGCAAGATATATTTTTGTTGTCTTACAGTGGGTTGCACTACATGCCAACAAAACAAGGTTAACACCCACCCCACCATCCCTGGAATATCTCCTATCCCCTCGACTGCCAACCTCCCCTTTAAACAAATCTTGGTGGACCTAATCACCAACCTACCCCCCTCCCAAGGATACGATTCTCTAATGGTCATGGTCGACCAAGGTCTTACAAAGGGGGTAATCCTTATCCCTTGCTCAAAAACCATCGATGTGGCAGGGGTCGCCTCTGCATTCACCAACCATGTCTTCAAATGCTTCGGCCTCCACGATTCCATTATCTCTGACAGAGGCCCTCAATTCACATCAGCCTTTGCCAGAGAACTAGCCAGAATTCTCAACTATGATGTCCGCCTCTCCACCACCTACCACCCCCAAACGGACAGACAAACCAAACGAACCAATCAAGAAATAGAAACCTATCTCCAGATCTTCTGTGCCAATAACCCCAGAAAATGGGTGGCCCTCCTCCCCACCACTGAATTCCACCATAACTCGACTCCCCATTCATTCACCAAGGTCTCCCCATTCTCTCTTCTCCTAGGCTATGAACCCAGGGCCTACCCACCCCTGGGTAAAACTTTCATACCTGCCCTCCAAAATCGCCTGTCCTCCCTAGAAGAAGCCCGAAAAGAAGCTTTAGCAGCACACGAAACAGCCCATCGGATCATGATGGAGAGAAGCACTAAGAAATTCACCCCCTGGAAGACCGGAAATAAGGTCTGGCTGGAGGCAACTAACCTCCACCTCCATTACCCCTCTAGGAAATTAGCTCCCAAACAACATGGCCCCTTTGAAATCACCCAGGTACTATCTCCACTAACTTACCGACTAAAACTCCCTCCCACATGGAAAATACATGATGTCTTCCATGCATCCCTTCTATCTTCCTACAAGGAAAACTCTACCCACAGCCCCAACTTCCTTTGCCCCCCTTCTGCCCTTATCAACTCCAAAGAAGAGTATGAAGTCGATCGGATCATCTCCCATAGAAACATCAGACGAACTCGGAAGTACCTGGTTGCATGGAAGGGATATTCCTCCACCGAAAATACCTGGGAACCCAAATCAAATCTCCGCCATTGCGCCCTCCTCCTCTCTCAATATAAGAAAGACCATGCGATCGATTGATTCTTGAAGAGGACATGGTGTCTCTACATGAAGTACCCCCCTCGCATGACTGAACCCCAATCCCTTTCCTCCATCCACCCCATCCCTCGCCCCTTCTGGACCATTCAACATCTTTGGCACCTTCAGATCACCATCTCCATTTTTGTACTACTCGCCATCATCATCTCGATCATCCTATACATCACTGGACCATGCCTACCCCGAATCCCTATGCTAAGCACCTCCAAGAGCCTGCCGAGGAACCCGACCTCATACTGCTCGGACTCACCCTCTCTGACAGCTGACTTATTACCCACTTGGAAAACCTTATGGACACCGACACTCCTCTTCTCTCTCTTATTTCTGCTTTTTTAGTACAACGATGTCTCATTTCCTTCTCCTCCTTCCTTGAAAATCATCCTTTACTTACAGAAGGCCAACATCGTCTCTTTGTCTCAGCCCTTACTCACCTCCAACTTGACCTAGATACTCGCCTTCTTTCTGCCATGCATCAACTTGACCTAATGACAACCGTGACCGAACTGGATAACTCCCTTCGCACCTTTGACCAAACTCACGTACCCACTACCCCCTCATCCCCCATCACCCCTCCTCCCTGATCCCAGCCCACCTCACCTCATCCCCCCACTCACAGTTGAAGTCCCACTCTCGTTCCCAACCCTACTATTTTACAAGTCACCATCTCTCCATCCCCACCCGACGATACCCACCCTTGCTACTCTTTCCTAGGCCTCCCTCCCACTCCTCCGGACTATCAACCACCGGACTACGGCCCAAACAACCCCCTCTGCCTTACCCCAGGTGATGGACGTGCCTATACAGTCTTGGTCAGCTCTCAGAGAGAACACAATCACCTCCCCCTGGTGGAACGACTCTCCTCCCCCTCTCCCACTTTGTTCACTGATAACATAGAAGAGGATACTACTTGGGACGAATTGACCTATAGCAACACCACTGGATCCCCCAGATATGGGGCGAGAGATTAGTTCGAAATTGGTACTTTGAACATAGGAAGGGGGTAATGTTACAGTTGTCCCACTCTATTTCCTTTTGTCACATCGTTGGTCTAGGTCCCTCCCCTATTTAGCCCCTCTTGTTCTTTCCTACATTTCCTGATATATCGTCATGTAGGTCATATGACTTCCTATTGGTTATCCATATCATACAACTATACCTTTATTCTCCTGATTGGTCTCCTGTACTATACACAGCATGGTCTGTGCGCCTTTCCGCACCCTAGTTATAGTAGGGTTCTACTGCTTGTATTCTTTACGCTTGATCTGCACAATTGTACGCCTTTCTTGTGTCCTTGCATTGAGGCCACTCCCTCAATCCAAAGTATCTGTGTAAGACGACTTCAGTTGGTCTCCTCCTCCATCCTTAGAACCCCTAGACGCTGCACCTCCCAGTGAGTGCCTCCTAGGGTAAGCTAACCACAGGATTTGCGTACTGTGTAACACCATCCCTCATGGCCACCAATCTCTACCCCTTCATTTTCACCTCTGATCTGTGTTCCTCACCTCCATTTCCATCCTTGCCCCCACACCCCCCTTCAAGTACATCAGCAAACTGACCTTTTCTATTAGCTGAGACCCTGGATGTTAACAGGGTCCATAGTCTGTCATAGTCCAGGCTAGACTGTCACTGTCCAGGAATGTCTGTGTTACACTTGGACCAGATATGTACGAGTGTAGACTCAAGCTACGAGGATCAACTACAAGTCTTGGTAGAGATGAGTAGTGGAGAGACTAGGAGTGAAGCATAGTGACTGGCTGGAAGAGATCCAAGCAAGTGGTCAAACCAATGGAGATTGGATTGAGTAGAACTAGCTTGAGAAGTACTAGTACATGGAGAACCTTACTTATAAGGTATGGAATGACACACAGACCATGTCTGTGTATGGTACAATGTATCATAAAAGGAAATAATGAGATCAGGTGTGAGGGACAAAAAGAACAAAAAGAACAAGGGTAACCAAAACGGGCATATACCATATAGGACAAAGACAAGTCATAACATTAGCTTCCAATCAAGATAAAAGGGTCCATCCCTTTTTAATCCCTTATCCCTCAACCTATGAGTTCATCTTCACCTTCTTCACCTGTGATGTCATTGCTTCGGGTGAGGTAAGAAGGAATATGATTTCCAGGAAGATCTTCTTGGAAAGGAAGGTCTGGAGAGGGGGTTTGTACTGCGATCACTGCATCTTGATGGTCCATATAGATGTGATAGGGGACGTCCTTGTCATTGTCTAACATTTGTTGGATCCTCAATGCGTGCTGCTGAACCATATGTTCTACTAACTCCCATAATCCTTGTATGGTTAATCACCGAAGTTCCACTGGGTTGATGACAGGTTCTGAAGTGGTAGGGGTGGCATGGTACAATGGTGGGGGAGTGGATGACGTGGAATTTCCAAGGGCAGGGAGGAGAGGGTCAAAGGGAAGTCATATAATTGGTGTGGTTGGAAAGTAATGAGATGGTGGTAAGGTAACCGGTTCATTTTTGATAGTTGTGGGTTTTTCCTCCTTGGGTTGAGAAAGTGATCCCCATAAAGCTGGAGTAGGATTAGGGGTGGGGGATCCTTCAGCAGGGGTGGTTTCTCTAGTAGTAGCTTCAGACAGATGGATATGATCCATTGGAGGAATTCTGACTGGAGATGGTGAAGTATTCACCCCTGTGTACCTAATTGTCTTAAACCTTGTGGATGACCTCTCATGAGGTAAGGATGGTAATGGGGACGAGGGGATGGAGGAGAGTTTGATGATGTGCTACTTGAGGAAGAGGAAGAGGATTGTCGTCCTGTTCGGTAAGACCATCTGGTGTGTTGCTGACAATTCCCTAAGGTATGTCCTGAGGCCCATTGTCTACAGGCTGGGCAATGGTATCAATGACAGTGAAGTTGATTGTGACTTGTGTGATGGTAGTGGAGGCAGGCTGACCAGTAATGGTAGTGGTACTCGGGGAGAGGGGGATCATCCTGATTTATCAGATTGTTGGCAGACAAGTCCAACGGTTCGTCAGTGATCAGTCCTTGTGGGAGGGTTTGGTTCGAAGTCCCCATTTCCCAAAGTATTGCATCTACAGAGGAGAGGGCATCTTTGAAGTGAAGTCTAGCCATTAAAGTCAAGAGATGTCGATGGACCTGGACATTGGTGGTCTGCATAAGGGTGAGAGCGGGGGATAGGTCAGGTTCATTGGAGAGTAACCCAGTAAGGGTGAGGAGGTGGTTTCAAATTGCCATATGACTTGTATATAGTTTAATGAGAGTGGTGAAGATGGAAGATGGGTCAAGGATCTTTTCCATGGGGAAGATAAGGCAGGGATCTAGCATTGCAAGGTCTAAGAGGGTGAATTCTTCTTCAGTAGTTTCCCGTTGGGGTTGTCCATGGGTAAAGAATGGAAAGTGATCTATATGGAAAGGTCATTCAGCTGGGTGGTCAGGAAGGGGTGCAGGGAAGAAGGGGATTTCGGGAGGAGGGTTGGTTTGAATGGGTGTAGAAGGAGCAAAGTCATTGTTGTTCAATTTGATAGACATGGTGGGTTTTTGTATCTGTATGATGGTGGTCAAGGGAATGGAGATCATGGGCATTGGAGGGACTTTTGTACCTCTGAAGGATTTCTAGCACAGATTGGAGTTCCAACTTGGGTAGCCAGGAGTCTTCATTAGCTGAGTACCCTTTCCATCGGATCAGATACTTCCGTCGGGTACCCATTTCTTGATGATGAATAATCTTTTCAATTTCATAATGTTCTTCATCATCAATAAGATCTGGAGGAGGATGTGGGAAGTTCTTGCCATGTATGGAGTTTTCTTTGTAAGGTGAGAGAAGGGAAGCATGGAACATGTTATGAATTTTCCATGACTGTGGGAGTCAGAGTTTAAAGGTGACTGGGGAAAGTTGTTCTGTGATTAGGAAGGGTCCTTCTCGTTTAGGAGAGAACTTGGGGTTAGGAAGAAGTCATTTTAGGTTCCGGGCTTCTAGCCACACTTTATCTTCTTTCTTCAACTGGACTATTCTTCCGAATGTTCTGGCTTTCATGACTTGCCTGGCTAGATCATGTGCAGCCAGGGCTTCTGCTCTAGCTGCATTGATAATGTTCAACTGTTCTTTAAGGGCTGGTAATGAGGATGTTGGGATTATAGATGGCAGTGGGCGAGGTTCATATCCCATCATGAGGTAAAATGGGGATTGTTGGGTTATGGAGTGAGGTTGGTGATTGCGAGTGAATTCAGCTAGTGGAATTAGGTTGGTCCAGGATGTGGGATTATTCCCACAGAAGATTCTGAGGTAAGTTTCGATCTCTTGATTAACTCTTTTGGTTTCTCCATCAGATTGCAGATGGTAGGCAGTGGAGAGGGATAGTTGATATCCAAGGAGTTTCCCTAGTTCCTTGGCAAAGGCAGATGCAAATTGGGGTCCTCTGTCGGATATAATCTTGTCATACAGCCCGAATCTTTTGTACACTTTCTGTAAGAAAAGTGCAGCAATTCCTGCTGCTTCAACTGTCTTCTTGGTTGGGCATAGGATTACCCCCTTAGTAAGTCCATGGTCGACCACAACCAGCAAACTATCAAATTCTTGAGAGAGAGGGAGATCTGTGATAAGGTCGCAGGATATATTTTGGAAAGGTTTTGTGGAGGTTGAGGTTATTGGGATAAGCGGTGCAGTGGTTGGGTGGGTGTTGGTTTTGTTTTGTTGGCAAGTGCCACATCCTTCTACATATTTTCGTACGAAAGTGGCTAGGCCAGGCCACCAGTATTCCTGAGAGACCAGTTGTCAAGTTTTAAGGATCCCTGGATGGCTAGCTGTGGAGTGATCGTGGCATAGGGAAACTAACTGTTTTTGTAGGTCGGGGGGTATGTAGGTGCAGTTTTGGAAGGAGAGTATTCCCTCTTTGTATTGCCAATCTGAGAGGTGGGCGTGGAACTTAGCAGGTAGTTCTCTGGGAAGTGTGTGTAAAGTGTCAAGAACAAGTGGGTCTTTTTCAGAGGAAGAGGCGATTTTGTGCAGAAGTTCTTTGTCAATGAGATTGACAAATACTTCTGGTGGAAGGAGGGTTACATTGTCATTGTCGTTATCTATCATGGGTATGTGGTCTGGCCTTCAGGATAAAGCATCAGGAGCACCCAGTAGTTTTCCTGCTACATGGGTGAAGCGAAGATCATATTCGGATAGGTCTAATAACCATCTGGCTTGTCTTCGGTTAAGCTTTTGGGGTTGTCAAAAATAGGTAAGGTTTTTATGATTGGTGAATACTTGGACAGGATGTGGGGATCCTTGCAAATAATGGTGCCAAGATTCTAGTGCTCTTATGATGGCTAGAAGTTCTCTGTTATAGATGTTGTAATTTCTTTCTGTGGATCCGAATGTTTGAGAAACAAAGACACAAGGTTGCCAGTCTCCATTTGCATTTATTTGGAGGAGGACGCCTCCAGATGTGTATTTGAACGTGTCGGTTGCAATAGTGAAGGGGGAGGAAAGGTTGGGCATTCGCAGAGTTGGTTCTTTGACAAAGCATTCTTTGAGAAGGTCAAAAGCCATTTGGGTTTTGTCTGTCCATGACCATGGATGAGTCTTTTTTGTAAGGTCGAGGAGAGGTTGTGTGATATCAGAGTAGTTAGGAATGAATCAACAATAGAAGTTGGCAAATCCTAGAAAAGAGCAAACTTCTCATATATTGATAGGTGTTGGCCATTCTTTGATTCCTTTTACTTTTATCAGATCCATAGCAATCTCTCCTGGTTTAATGATCATGCCAAGGTACTCCACTTGTTTGATGGCAAAAGTACATTTTTCCAATTTCAGGCAAAGGTCAAGTTCTTTCATCCGTTGAAGGACCTTCTTTGTTCATTCTTCATGTTCCTTTGCATTGTCAGAGAAGATTAGGAGGTCATCCATGTAAATGATTAACCATTCTTCAGCGATGAGATCCTGAAATGAATTGTTCATGAACCATTGGAAGGTAGGAGGGGAATTTGTGAGGTCAAAGAATATGACAGTTGGTTCGAACAGGCCTTTATGGGTAATGAATGCCGCTTTCCATTGGTCCCCTTCTTTGATACGAATGTTGTTGTAGCCCCACCGGACATTAAACTTCATAAATAGATTGGCATTTTTTAACTTGTTGACTAAATCTGAGATGAGGGGAAGTGGGTATGCGTCATGAATTGTATGTTTGTTTAGGTATCTGTAGTCCTGACATGATCGGAGTCCCCCATCCTTTTTCTTTACAAAGAAAAAGGGAGATGCTTGCAGGGACTTCGAGGGTCTAATCTTTCCTGTCCGGAGGTTTTCATCTACAAAATCATCTGTGGCTTTTTGTTCATCAGGGGATAGAGGGTATAGTTTCCTGATCTTTGGGACAAAGGTCTCATCTAAGTTTATGGCATGGTCATATGGTTGGGTTGGGGGAACATGGTCAGTGGTTTCATTGGTGAAAATTGAGGCATATTTAGAGTATTCAGGGGGTAGGACAGGTTTTGGTTTGGTTAGGGAGGCCTCTTGGGCTAGTGTGGTGACAGTGGTCACTTTTTGTACTAGTTTTTCCAGTGGCCAGGCAAGGAACCTAGGTCCTACTTTGATTACCCTGTTGATGGAGTATTATTTGATTTCTTTCTCCATACTCTCAGTGGATAGATCTTTGCCTAGGTACCGACATACTTTTTCAATTGCTATTCCATCAAAGTTTCTGTGTTTGGGTGGTGGTGCAGTTTTCTTGGTTAGGAGAATGCAGTTGTTAGTTTTAAGATATCCTACTCTTCTGGCCATATGTGACAATGAGAGTTCGACAGACTTGTCAATTCTTTCCTGTAAATGGACCATTCCCCATTGCCAGTCAATGATGGGGTTGGCTGATTGGAGCCAAGGATGTCCAAGAATGACATTCTCCCTTCCAGCATTCATGACATAAAATTGGATTCTTTGAGTGATTTCTCCAATTTTGATGTATAGGGTGGTGACTTCATTATAGGAGGTATTATTAGATCTGTCTGTGTTTCGGATGAGGATGGGTCTAGAGGGTTTTTCGGTTGGTATTTTGTTTCATTTGACGAAGTCTTTGTCAATGCAGCAAATTTGTGCACCAGAGTCAATGAGGGCAGTGGTAGTGATGACTTTTAGGGTTTGTACTGAGGTGATGAGGTCGAGAGAGATGTACAAGGAGTGGGGTTTCATTTCAGTTTGTGGTACAGTTACATGGTGTATGGAAGCTACCTGTGTCATTAGTGGCTTCCTTGTCAAAAATCCTGGTCGTAGGTATTTGCCACTTGTTCCCAGGATGTGGTTCCTTCTCTGAGGATCCTTCCCATAGTGGCTTCTTCTTCTACCTCCTCAATGGTGGTGGTAGTAATTGCTACTTTCTTGGCAGGGGGTCATTTATCTGATTGGGGGGGAATGGGAGGTGGTCCAGTGCAGTTTTTGGCCATGTGGCCCTTTTGTCTGCATCTAAGGCATTGTCCTTCTTTGAAGCAGCGTTGATGTTCTTCTGGTGTTAGTTTCTGGATGCGCTCAAGTTTGTCTACATCCATAGCATTTGGGTTTTTCTGAACATATCTTGGGGGGTTGACAGTAGTGACTGTTCTCTTGGTCCTAGTGTGATGTTCTCCAGCAATGATTTCTGCAAAATCTTCTAGTTCAGCAAAGGTTCTTGCTGAGGTATACCATTCATCTGGGGTTTTTGGAAGGCCTGTGCTTGTGATGATTCGTTTCATGAGCCAGATGGGAAGCCCTGCTCTATAGTAGCCCATGACAGTGTTGTTGTGGGCTTTGTTGGAGAGTTCTGCTTGTAGGACCATAAGTTTGAACTGGTTGGTATATTCTGCTAGTTGATTGACATGGTTAATGCAGGTATGGGAAAGCCACGTATTAGCCTTTTGTTTGGCATCTTTGGTTAGGAACTTCTTTCAGAAGGTGGTTTGGAAATTGGTGTAAGTCCCCCAGTCATTCTTTGCCAGGGCAATGTCCATCTGCACATCTGCCCAGATCTTAGCTGTTCCCTTGGTAATGTTGGAATATGCAAAGATTACTCTTCAGTCATCAGTGTCATAGACTGCTAAGTTGGCTGCAAGGTAAGCAGAGATCCTGTTTAACCAAGATCCAGCTTTTGCAGTGTCTCCATTGAAACTGGGAATGTTTCCCATAGGTGCGATGGCTTTAGAAGTCATGGTGGGAATGGGTTATACTGGGGGTATTTGGAATATCTGTCCTGTTTGGACTACTGGGGTGGGGGAGGGAGGTGTGGGTATTCTAGGGATGGTGATCTGATGGGCAAGTTGATGGGCAAGAGTGGTGGCATCTTTTTGTCTTTGGGTTAATTCTTCAACTGAGGGTAGTGTCTCTTCAGGGTCTTGGTATTCTAGGGGTTCTTCCTCTGGAGGTGTGGGAGAGTTCAAGGGTGAGGTTTCGATTGGTGGGTTGTTTTGAAACCAAGTGTAGATGAATGTGGGGATATGGGGTCTTTGTTCTTTTGAAGGAATGGTGATAGAGTTGCTGCGACGAAGGCAGACTCATAAAAGAGAGAAAGCTAGTTCTTTTGTTATACTTGGACCGGATAGGTATGAGTGTAGACTCAAGCTATGAGGATCAACTACAAGTCTTGGTAGAGATGAGTAGCAGAGAGACTAGGAGTGAAGTGTAGTGACTGGCTGGAAGAGATCCGAGCAAGTGGTCAAACCAATGGAGATTGGATTGAGTAGAACTAGCTTGAGAAGTACTAGTACATGGAGAACCTTATTTATAAGGTACAGAATGATGCACAGACCATGTCTGTGTATGGTACAATGTATCATAAAAGGAAATAACGAGATCAGGTGCGAGGGACAAAAAGAACAAAAAGAACAAGGGTAACCAAAATGGGCATATACCATATAGGACAAAGACAAGTTGTAACAGTCTGTGGACATGTCTTTTTTTTTCACACAGCTTAGGGCAGTCTGTCTGATGCTGCTACACTCTGTCTGATGCTGCTATGCTCTGTCCAAG